>CAUYON010115323.1:0-43737 GCA_963573935.1 Arctocebus calabarensis | reverse complement strand
GAAATAGCATCAACTATACAAAATCTCCTTGAAAAGAAAAGCCCAAGACCAGATGGCTTCACATCAGAATTCTACCAAACCTTTAAAGAAGAACTAGTACCTATAATACTAAACGTTTTCCAAAATATAGAAAAAGAAGGAATACTACACAACACATTCTATGAAGCAAACATCACCTTGATCTCTAAACCAGGGAAAGACCCAACAAGAAAAGAAAATTATAGACCAATATCACTAATGAATATTGATGCAAAAATATTCAACAAGATCCTAACAAGCAGAATCCAACAACACATCAAACAAATTATACACCATGACCAAGTAGGCTTTATCCCAGGGTCAAGGCTGGTTCAATATATGTAAATCTATAAATGTAATCCAGCACATAAACAAATTAAAAAATAAAGACCATATGATTCTCTCAATTGATGCAGAAAAAGCTTTTCTGACAATATCCAGCATCCCTTCATGATCAGAACCCTTGAAAAAATTGGTATAGAAGGGACATTTCTTAAACTAATAGAGGCCATCTACAGCAAACCCACAGCCAGTATCGTAATGAATGGAATTAAATTGAAATCATTTCCACTTAGATCAGGAACCAGGCAAGGTTGCCCATTATCTCCTCTGCTCTTCAACATTGTAATGGAAGATTTAGCCATTGCAATTAGGGAAGAAAAGGAGATCAAGGGTATCCACATAGGGTCAGAAGTGATCAAACTTTCACTCTTTGCAGATGATATGACTGTATAGCTAGAAAACACCAGGGATTCTACTACAAAACTTTTAGAAGTGATCAAGGAATATAGCAATGTCTCAGGCTACAAAAAAAACACCCATAAATCTATAGCCTTTATATATGCCAACAATAGACAAGCTGAAAAACAGTCAAGGATTCTATTCCTTTCACAGTAGTGCCAAAGAAGATGAAATATTTGGGAGTTTACCTAACAGAGGATGTGAAAGATCTCTATAAAGAGAACTACAAAACTTTAAGAAAAGAAATAGCTGAAAATATTAACAAATGGAAAAATATACCATGCTTATGGCTGGGAAGAATCAACATTGTTAAAATGTCTATACTACCCAAAGCAATAATTTTAATGCTGTTCCTATTAAAGCTCCATTGTCTATTTTAAAGATCTCAAAACAAATAATACTTTGTTTTATATGAAATTAAAAAAAAAAACTCAAATAGCCAACGCCTTACTCAGAAATAAAAACAAAGCAGGAGGAATCACACTACCAGACCTGAGACTGCACTATAAATTGATAGTGATCAAAACAGCATGGTACTAACACAAAAACAGACAGGTAGATGTTTGGAACAGAATAGAGAACCAAGAGATGAACCCAGCTACTTATCGTTACTTGATCTTTGACAAGCCAATTAAAAACATTCAGTGGGGAGAAGACTATCTATTTAAAAAATGGTGCTGGGTGAAGGCTAGTGACCTGTAGAAAACTGAAACTGGACCCACACCTCTCACCATTAACTAAGACAGACTCTCACTGGATTAAAGATTTAAACTTAAGATACGAAACAATAAAAATTCCAGAAGAAAATTCAGGGAAAACTCTTGAAGGAATCGGCTTGGGTGAATATTTTATGAGAAGGACACCCCAAGCAATTGAAGCAGTATCAAAAATACACTACTGGGACCTGATCAAACTAAATAGTTTCTGTACAGCCAAGAACATAGTAAGTATAGCAAGCAGACAGCCCTCAGAATGGGAGAAAATATTTGCAGGTTATGCCTCTGACAAAGGTTTAATAACCAGAATTCGCAGAGAACTCAAACGTATTAGCAAGAAAAGAACAAGTGATCCCATCTCAAGGTGGGCAAAGGACTTGAAGAGAAACTTCTCTAAAGAAGACAGGTGCACTGCCTAGAGACACATGAAAAAATGCTCATCATCCTTAATCATCAGAGAAATGCAAATCAAAACTACTTTGAGATATCACCTAACTCCAGTAAGATAAGCCCACATAACAAAATCCCAAAACCAAAGATGTTGGCGTGGATGTAGAGAAAAGGGAACACTTCTACATTGCTGTTGGGAATGCACACTAATATGTTCCTTTTGTAAGGATGTTTGGAGAATACTTAGAGATCTAAAAATTGACTTGCCATTCCATCCTATAATTCTTTTACTAGGCAAATACCCAGAAGACCAAAAATCACATTATAACAAAGACATCTGTACCAGAATGTTTATTGCAACCCAATTCATAAATGCTAAGTCATGGAAGAAGCACAAGTGCCCATCGACCCAAGAATGGATTAATAAATTGTGGTACATGTATACCATGGAATATTATGTAGCCTTAAAGAAAGATGGAGACTTTATCTCTTTCATGTTTACATAGATGGAGCTGGAACATAGTCTTCTTAGCAAAGTATCTCTAGAATGGAAGAAAAAGTATCCAATGTACTCAGCCCTACTATGAAACTAATTTATAGCTTTCATATGAAGGCTATAACCCAACTATAGCACAAGAATATGGGGAAAGGGGAAAGGGAGGGGAGGGGAGGGATGAGGTTGGGATGGAGGGAGGGTAATTGGTGGGGCCACAGCTATGGTGCATCTTAGAAGGGTACAGGCAAATCTTACTAAATGCAGAATACATATGTCTTCATACAATAACTAAGAAAATGCCATGAAGGCTATGTTAAACAGCTTGATAAAAATAGTTCAGATGGTATATGAAACCAGCACATTGTACCCCTTGATTGCACTAATGTACACAGCTACAATTTAATAATAAAAACAATAAAAAATAAAATAAAATAAAAAGCAGAAAGTTTAGAAAATCTTGTGAATAACACTGGCTTGTGAATAACTGCTGTGACATGAACAAACACTGCTGTTCAGATCAAAACTTTTAAAACTGTAGTTGCTACTTCAAATCAGGTTTTGCAAAAGAGAATTCAGCAATAAACTCTTCCCTGGATCCATTCCACTCATTTTTCTAAAATGTTTAATAAAGTTTCAAAGCAGAAATACAATTTAAAGTTCCAATTTCCATGAACTAGAACCAAACTCTAGCTAAAGAAAAAGAAACTCCAACTCCCTTCACCCAGTACCTGTCCTGACAGTCTATAAATCAATTATCAGTAACTTCCATGATTAAAAAAAAAAAAGCTATGGCAAAATAATACTAATATTAGTATTATTGATGATGATAATCATGATAGTGATGGTGATGAGGGAGAGGAACACACTTAAGAAAATCAGCAATTCCTGTTAATAGAATTTCTCAAATACACCTTTATCCATGGCAGTTTTCCTGATAACACCCTTTCTTTCTGCATCCAAACAGAGGTCATTTTTCCTTAGGCTAAAGGAATATAACAACTTTACTTGCTTGCCCCTGAAATAAGTATACATTCCTTCTAAAGCTTTCTAACTTTTTTTAAAAACACTTGAAAATGCTTTTAAAAACCTGCTTCCCATAGCAGAAAATCCAAAACATAGATAATACCAGGCTGGGTACAGTGGCTTACACCTGTAAACCTAGCACTCTGGGAGGCTGAGGTACGACTGCTTAAGCTCAGGAGTTCGAAACCAGCCTGAGCAACAGTGAGACCCCATCTTTAAAAAAAAAAAAAACAGAATAATCATCCAGGTGTTATGACAGGCACCTGTAGTCCCAGCTACTTGGGAGGCTGAGGCAGGAGGATCACATAAGTTTCAGGTTGCTGTGAACTATGCTGACGCCAAGGCACTCTATCTCAGCTAACAGAGTGAGACTCTGTCTCAGCTAACAAGTAAGACTGTCTCAAAAAAAAAAAGTATGACTCATACTGTATATAAATCATATATTAATTTAATTGCTTTTTAGAAGTTCACTATAGAAAATCTGGAACACAAAGAAAAAGCACAGAAAAATTAAGCACCCACCAATCCTACCACTAAAAAACAATCACCAAAATCACCAATCCTTCCCTCTTCTTTGACAATGACCATGCCCACTAGAAATGAAAATATACCTTGTTTTCCTTAGAAGGTAATATAGACTAGGGAATTTCTGAATGTAAGTTTCTTTCCTCGGAAAGAAAACCTAATAATTTAAATCCCTGCAATCTCATCTTTGCTTCAAGTCTTTAGCAAGTAACTAATTATTCTGTGCCTAAATTTCCTCAGCTGAAAAATGGAAATACTTACCTCAAAGGGTTGTTATATATTGTTTAATATATAAATATATTATATTAAACAAGATAACATATGCATATCATGGTGTTTATTGGTTTTAAAGTTGAAGAGTCAATTAGCTTTTAGAAATCATCCAAGCAAAAATGTTCTCAAGCTTCCTACCTCCCTTCCTTTCACTGGAGGCCTCCCTTTAGTCCTCTAGGTACACTCACCTCAAGTTCCTTTATTAATTAAATGAATAAACTAATTAAAGTGAACCTCAAATTCCTCTTGAAGATTAGACCAAAATCCTAAATTTTTTTTTTTTTTTTTTGAGACAGTGTCTCACTATGTTGCCTTTGGTAGTGCTATGTCAACACAGCTCACAGCAACCTCAAACTTTTGGGCTTAAGCAAGTCTCTTGTCTCAGCCTCCCAAGTAGCTGGGACTATAGGCGCCACAATGCTTGGCTATTTTTATGTTGTAGTTGTCAGTGTTGTTTGGCAGGCTCAGGCCGGATTCGAACCCACTAGCTCCAGTGTATGTGACTGGCACTCTAGCAGCTGAGCTACTGGCAACAAGCCAAAATCCTAAATTCTTCAAGTCCAACATCCACATTCTTCACCTCACTTCAATCTCATCATGCAGGCAGTATATTATCTCACATCATCACTTGGGTGAGTACAATAAAATAAGACAAATGTCAGACAGAGAGATACCATATTCACTTAACTTTTATTATGTACATGGTTTTAACTGTTATTTTTCATCATCAATTATTGTCATTAATTTCTTACTATGCCTAATTTATAAATTAAAACTTTATCACAGGTATGTATGGATAGAAAAAAACACATGATATATATGCTGCAGTTTCAGAAATCTACTGAGGGTCTTGAAATGTTATTCCCTGTGGATAAAGCAGGGCTATTATATTTACTTCTCTCTTTTTTTTTTACTTTCAAAATATCAAGGAGGTATAAATGTTTTTGTTACCTCAATACCTTGTATACCACTTAAGTTGAGACTTTTAGTATGCCCATCACCAAAAGTGTTCACTGTACCAAATAAGTTAAGTTTTTACTATAGTTACCTCTTTACAAAAATATGACTTCAACAAAATACAACCAAATCCCACGATAATAAATCATGTTCTGAAGGTGTACTGAAATAAAAATCTGATATCACAATTTTCTACACTTAACAAAAATAAGTTGTTTTAAAGAACATAGTTATTTAAGTAGAGTTAGGCTTATGTAATATGTAAATATTGTACTTCTTCACATATTTAAATATGATTTTACCACTAAGAATAAAGATTTTTATCATTTAGGTAAGATTTTACCACTGAGAGAGAGCTCAGTTCCATATCAGTAATACAACTGGTTTCTGATAAAACTGTCACGCTTATCAAAAGCAAAAGTTCACATTTTATTTAAACATTTTAGGTTATACACATCTATTTATCTCAAATCTCCCTCCAATCCCCACTAAGTTGACAGTAAAAGAAATTTTTAAAAATTTCCAACAACAGCTTGGCACCTGTGGCTCAAGCGGCTAAGGCGCCAGCCACATACACCTGAGCTGGCAGGTTCAAATCCAGCCTGGGCCCGCCAAACTGATGGCTACAACAAAAAATTGCTGGGTGTTGTGACTGTGTAGTCCCAGCTTCTTGAGAGGCATAGGTGGGAGAATCGCTGGAGCCCAGGAGTTGGAGGTTGCTGCAAGCTGGGATGCCACAGCACTCAACTCAGGGTGACAGCTTGAGGCTCTGTCTCAAAAAACAAAAAAATTCCCAACAACAACAAAAAATAGGATCTAACAATAGCAGGTAAAGTAGGGACAGCAACTAAAATTCAATTTTGACAGGAACTCTAGAAAAGACTACAAAGAAGAAAAATAGTTAAGTTATCAAAGGTAATATAACAATACCATATCTCCTACAACTGAAATAAAAACATGAGCCGTTGCTACCTTTGTTCTCACAAACTACCATTCTCCTCCTCTCGTACCTACCTCCAGCCCCAATAGCCTCTTGGCTTTTCTGGAGCAGGTCAACATGCTGCCTTTATTCAACCTGCCTGTGAATATCCCCCAGATATCCACAAGACTCACTTCCTTTAGGTCTGTGCTCAAATGTTTACTTATCCTTGAGAACTTCCTTGACTACTTTATATTTAAAAAGCTAATAGCGGAAAAAAGGAAAGAAAGGAAATAAACTGCATACATTAAAAAATAAAAGCTAATACCAGCATTAAAAATGTTTGTGGAAATGCAGAAAAATAAAAACAAAAAGTTAACACTCCCTCTTTTTTTCCAGCTCAACTATTGCCACAGTTGCCATCTATAAAACTTACATGTTTGTTTCCACACCAAAACAGAGACTTTGTTTTATTACTATGCACCTACAAGCTCAGAACACACAGTTGGCATTCACTAAACATTTGTTGAACTATTATTTAAAATAATCAAAAGTAGTGCCCTAGCTCTAGAGAGAAAGGAAGGGAGAAGGGAGGACTCAATCACCATAAGTACTCAAAAGATAATGCTTAATGGCTCGGTGCCTATGGCTCAAGGGGCTAAGGTGCCAGTCACGTACACCTGAGCTGGCGGGTTCCAATCCAGCCCGGGCTCGCCAAATAACAATGACGGCTGCAACCAAAAAATGGCCAGGCGTTGTGGCGGGTGCCTATAGTCCCAGCTACTTGGGAGGCGGAGGCAGGAGACTCGCTTGAGCCCAGGAATTGGAGGTTGCTGTGAGCTGTGATGTCACAGCCCTCTATCCAGGGTGACAGCTTGAGGCTCTGTCTCAAAAAAAAAAGATAATGCTTAAAACTGGTGAATTTGCTGGAGCAGCAGGTCTTTAACGTTTTGGCTTTTGAAGCACTTTACAGTCTTGAAAATTATGGACCCCAGAAAGCTTTTATTCTGTGGGTTATATCTGTTGATACTTAACTATATTAGAAAGCAAAACTGATAAATGCTTTAAAATATTAATTAGCTTAAAACAGCAATAAACTCACTATATACTAACACAAGTAAAATTTATTAGGTTTTTTTTTTTAGAAAGTTAAGGAAAGGGTTGCACTGCTATACATTTTTGCACATCTCTTTAATGTCTGGCTTAAAAGACAAAAACTAAATTCTCACATCTGCTTCTGTATTCATTCTATTCTGGTATGTTATTTTGGTTAAATTACACACACAAATAATGTAGTTAAAAAAGGTAATGGTATTTTTAATAACCCTTTCCACTAAGTATAGATATTCCTCTTTGATACTACCCCAAAACTTGACAAGAGTTGTTTTATAGAAATTAATTACAATGTGAACTGAAAACCTTAATAATAAACTCTCATACAAAAAAAATATATATTACTTTCACTACACATAGATCTTTTACTCATGCATGATTTTGTAATATCATGTATTGGTCATCTGAAAAATATTGGTTTACCAAGTTATAGGCATTTTCCAAACACTGACACATTTCATTATACAAAAGTTAAAAAAAAAAATCATATTTGTTAATAACACTACCAATCTCCTCAGAGAAATCCTGAGAAGCTGCCAAGCTCATAGTGACAGATCTAAATTATCCAAAATTCTAATTTTTGCTTGGAAGTTTGGATTTCATCTTGGCACTAAATTCTGCCAGTTGTTTTCCTTCAAGTGACAGGCTCACTTCATTTATTTTTGAGAAAATATGTGCAAATACTGAAGTTCACATAACTACAGCTTGCCATTCTTTCAAGTAAAAATAGTGTTCTATGAAAAAAAGTGACTAGTTTGCTAGTTCAGCTTACAACTAAATCAAATAAGTTATTTTCTCAAGACAAATATCATACTTCAGTACGCAGCAGAAGTGCCTTATAACACCCCTCCTATTTTGACACATGGAATATTAAAAAGTTGTGTTCAAGAGTCAAGATTAATAAAATTAACAATTTTTGAAAAAAAAAGGAAAACAAAACAATTTTTGCTGCTTCATTAAGACATTTTTAAGTAAAACTGTTTTTTTATTGTAAATGTATAATGCTAAGAAGATAACAATTGGGCGGCTCTTGTGGCTCAGCAAGTAGGGCGCTGGCCCCATATACCGAAGGTGGCGGGTTCAAGCCCGGCCTCGGCCGAACTGCAAAATAAACAAACAAAAAAAATAGCTGGGCGCTGTGGCAGGTGCCTATAGTCCCAGCTACTAGGGAGGCTGAGGCAAGAGAATCGCTTAAGCCCAGGAGCTGGAGGTTGCTGTGAGCTGTGTGACACCACGGCACTCTACCCAGGGCGATAAAGTGAGACTCTGTCTCTACAAAAAGAAAAAAAAAAAGAATATAACGATTATTAGTGTAGTTTTCCTGCTACCTTGATTTATGCTGCAAGGCAAGCAGTTTTACGCACATTTTGCACCATCAAAGCAACTGACCTTGACATTAATCACACAGCCAATGAGAACTCAGTATTATTACAAAATTGTTTCAACCTGGCAAAATTCCTGAAACACTTGAAGATTCCCTCAAGCACACACATTTTGAGAACCACTGGAAATACATGTAAAAGAGTAATAGGAGATATATTTTTAGGGAAAAGAATTGGGCAGTATGAAAATAAGACTAGCAAGGAGACTAGTTTTCTCCTATACATCCTTTGTACCTTGTAATCTGGCACACTTTGTATATATTATTTTTCCTCAAAAAAATTAACTTTTCAAAAAATGAGATGTAAACTGGCATGAAAAATAAGCAGACATATAAACAAATAAGTACAAATATAATAAACATGCAAAAGTGTACAATGGAAAAATAATTTCTAAGAAAATGTTTCTGGCCACCTATAATCCTAGCAACTCTGGGAGGCTGAAGCAGGAGGATTACCTGAGTTCAGAAGTTCAAGACTAGCCTTAGCAAGAGCCAGACAAAAATTAGCCACACCTTACAACAAGCACCTGTTGTCCCAGCTAACCTGGAGGCTGCTGTAAACCGCTGACTCTACCATACTCCAGCCTGGGCAACAGAGTGAGACTTTGTCTCAAAAAAGAAAAAAAATGTTTCTGTTTAGGCAGTAGAACTAAGGCATTAGGAGAGTGGAACATAAAACCACTGTTTTGAAACCATGTATATAGACAGATATGAATTGGTTCAAAAACAAAAATCGTTCAAATTACTGCTTGGAAAAACTTATAATAAGTTAATTTTAAAAAATAAATAAATAAGCTGACACAGTAACTCATACCTTTAATCCTAGCATATTGGGAGGCTGAGGCAAAAGGATCCCTTGAGCTCAGGAGTTCGAGACTAGCCTCAGCAAGAGCAAAACCCCATTCTCTACTAAAAATAAAAAAACTTATCAGGCATGTGGTAGATGCCTATACGCTCAGTTATTTGGGAGGCTGAAGCAGGAGGATTGCTAGAACTCAGGAGTTTGAGGTTGCTGTGAGTTAGGCTGACACCATAGCACTGTTGTAAGAAGCAACAATTTCCTTTAGACCAGAAATTCTAATGACCTAGTTAAAAACAGTTAAAAGAATAAACCTTAAATAGTTTTTTCAAACAGTTAAATGGTTAAACCCTATATACAAAGTAAAATAATCTTTTTCTGACTGTATCAGAACATAACCCATTATTTACTTGAAAAGGAAAGAAGGCCGGGCGTGGTGGCTCACGTCTGTAATCCCAGCACTGTGGGAGGCTGAGGCCGGTGGATTTCTAGTGCTCACAGTTCAAGACCAGCATAATGAGTGAGCCAGAGAAAAGACCCCGTCTCAACCACCAGGAAAGAACACACTGCCAGGCGTTGTGGCGAGCGCCTGTAATCCCAGCTACTTGGGAGGCAATGGGCCACGCATCGTTACAAGGAAGGACAATGGAGAAAAAAAAAAAACAAGGAAACTGAAAGCAAAGCCAGCTTGAAATAAAATTAAAAAAAAAAGGCTCAGCGCCTGTGGCTCAGCGGGCTAAGGCGCCAGCCATGTAAACCTGAGCTGGCGGGTTCGATTCCAGCCTGGGCCCGCCAAACAACAATGATGGGTGCAACCCAAACAAAAATAGCCAGGCGTTGTGGCGGGCACCTGTAGTCCCAGCTACTTGGGAGGCAGAGGCAGGAGACTCGCTTGAGCCCAGGAGTTGGAGGTTGCTGTGAGCTATAATGCCACGACACTCTACCCAGGGTGACAGCTTGATGCTCTGTCTCAAAAAAAAAAAAAAGAAAAGGAACAGAAGAATAAAATAGTTAATAGTTGCTTTATTGTAAATAAACTGATGATACTTTTATGATTATTTCAGAAACAAACAAAATAGAATAATAAATCTACCATCAAAAATCTAATTTGTTTTCTTAGAGTATATGCTGAACCAGGAAAGAAACCTTATTTCTATATGTAAATAGATAACTCAAACGTAAATTGGATTCCCCCACCAAAAGAAGCCAGTTTTCCTTGGCTGCCTCCAGGACTGTGACTGGAAAGATACAAGATGAACTTAAAACTTCTTGCTGTGCCAGAAAGAAAGGAAATACACACAAAAATAATAAAAGTTATATTAAAAAGAAATAAGAGCCAGTGTGGAAAGGCTCCCAACAGACAAATCTAGGACAACTTGAGCATCAAAATAAACAAAGGCAATAATGGGTTATAACACACTGAATAAAACAGGGAGTACAATGGGTGGTGTCTGTGGCTCAGTGGTAGGGCGCTGTACCCATATACCAAGGGTGGTGGGTTCGAACACAGCCCCGGCCAAACTGTAACCAAAGTAGCCGGGTGTTGTGGAAAGCACTTGTAGTCCCAGCTACTCGGGAGGCTATAGGCAAGAGAATAGCCTAAGCCCAGGAGTTAGAGGTTGCTGTGAGCTGTGACGCTACAGCACTCTACTGAAGGCGATAAAGTGAGACTCTGGCCTCTGTCTCTTAAAAAAAAAAAAAAAATAGGGAGTACATGATGATGAAAGGGTGCCTGGGTGAAAATGATGGAGAAGTTAGAAAATAACCATTTTGCAATCATCAGAATAAAGATGTTACATGGGGCTGGGGTTGACAGTGATTAAGAAATCACCTGTACTATCTCAAAGTCATCCCCATAGATTGCTTATTAAATGCAAGAGGAAAAAGTGGAGAAATCAAGCACCACCATAAACAGGTTAATGAAATTTACATCACTAAGCCGGGGCAGACCAATAACATGCACCTCTATTTCACACGCAGAGGATGATACAAAATCCCTAGCTAGGGATGCATAACCTGAATCGAGTTATCAGGAAACATCAAGCAAATCCAAATTAAGGAATACTCTATAAAATACATGGTGTGAATTATTGAAAAATGTTAATTCAAGACAAGATAAAGGCTAAGATGCTGTTCCAGATTAAAGGAGATTAAAAAGACATGACAATTACATGCAATTTGTGATCCTAGGAGGAAAATGCTATAAAGAGACAAAGTTATTATTGTGATCCTAGGAGGAAAATGCTAGAAAGAGACAAAGTTATTATTGGGACGAAGTGACAAAAGTGGAAAATGAACTGAACTGTAGATTAAAGTATATAGACAGTATTATCAATGTCAAAATTCCTGAGTTTGGTAACTGTACTGTGATAGTGCAAGAGAATACAATACACAGGAATATTTAAAGACGAATGAGCAAAATGTATGCAATTTACTCTCAAATGATTCAGAAAGAGAAAAGGAAAAAGAGAATGTGACAAAATGCTAAAAATTAGAGAATCTACCAGGCATGGAAGCTCACATCTATTATTCCAACAACACAGAAGGCTGAAGCAGGAAGATCACTTGAGGTCTTAAGTTCAAGATCAGCCTGGACAACAGAGTGAGACCTTGTCTCTTTTAAAAAAAAAAAATTGAAAAAAATTAGCAGGCATGGTGGCATACACTTTTATTCCAGCTACTCAGAAGGATCACTTGAGCCCAGGGGTTTGAGACTGCAGTGAGCTATGACTACACCCCTGCATCTCCAGTCTGGGCAACAGAAAGAGATCACATCTCTTAAAAGATGAAAAAAAATGATGAATCTAAATTAACAGGTATTCGGGAGCTCTCAGTACTACTTTTTAAAACTTTTCTGTTACTATGAAATTATTTCAAAATAAAAAATTTAAGTAAAAACCAACTGGGGTATCAAATTTAATAATGTATGAATAAGGGAAGTGACAATAGCGATTATTCACATTGACACACAGTTCTATATAGATTTAAATTTTCAATCCTCTAAAAAAGGAAAAATATTTTAAATATCCAATAAAATAAATACTAAGAGGCTGACCCTGTATACCCTCAGGAGAACACAGAAATCTATGATTTTCACATTAACCCAGTACACACTGAGGAACTCTAGAAAAGCATGAACCTCTCACAGGCGAGCCTTTACATTCTGCTCTTTAATGTAACTCAAGTACAGACACAGTGCCTGAAATACAGCACTCATATGGAGTTTAGAAATGGAAGAGTGGGCAATTTATCAAAATTGAGAGGAAGAGGCTCGGCGCCCATAGTTCAGTGAGTAGGGTGCCGGCCACATACATTAGGGTTGGCAGGTTGGAGCCCAGCCCAGGCCTGCTAAAGAACAATGACAACTGCAACCAGAAACTATCCGGGTGCTGTGGCAGGCACCTGTAGTCCCAGTTACTCAGGAGGCTGAGGCAAGAAAATCACTTAAGCCCAAGAGTTGAAGGTTGCTGTGAGCTGTGACACAATCGCACTCTACCGAGGGCGACATAATGAGACTCTGTCTCAAAAAAAAAAAAGGAAAATTTGGCAAGACGGAGAAAGGTGAAGAAACTTAAATATGGTACTTTTACAAACATTTTAAAATAGGAACATTTTCAAACCTCTTTAAAAGCAGAGAACAATCAATATCCATGTACCCATCACCCCAACCCAACAATTGTCAAGATTATACCATACTTGTTTCATCAATGTCATCTTCTCTATACCACTTTTTTTGCACTGAAGTATTGTTAAACAAATACCATTTTTCTCCTTAATTCCTCAGTCTCCATCTCTAAAGAAATGGGGCATTTTCTTACATAAAAATAATGTCATTATCACCTCTAACAAAATTGCAATAATTCCTTGATATCATCTAATATTCTTCTACATTCCGTTTTCTCCCAGTGTTTCAAAAATTACTTTTCTACAATTGGTCTGAATCGAGATTTAAACAAGGCTAAACATTAATATATTTGGTTGCCACACATAAAATATTTTAATCTGTTTACATCTATCAGTAATTATGAAAAGCTTAACAGACAAATCAAATAATTAATTTACACTTGTAGATCCTCCAGAATCAAACCCAACCTAATGTATTGGCTCTTCTGGCTTTCTGTAGTACTCTTTCTCCAGATTGTCAATATGGCTAATTTTTTCTAGTCACTGAAATCACAAATTATTATCTTGAGAAAGAGACCCTCCCTGAACACTCAATCCATAGAAGCAGCTCACTTCCATCCATTGCCTATCATATGGTCCTATTTTCTTCACAGCACTTATATTACCTAAAAGTATTCTATTCTTATTATGTTCCCCCAACAAAAAATCTGCCCCATGAAGGCAAAGTCCCTTCTTCATTGAAGAACACTAAAACTATCTAGAACATGAGACATTCAATAAGTACTTACAGTGAGACTAAAAAATAATGCAGTACCTCTAAAGTACCTCTATTTCTTTTTAAACATTCATAATTTGTAATTTGGTATAAATTAAGTACCTGTAGAAACCTGGGCCAGCTGTCAACCAAGAATCTGTGGGATATGAGAAAGAAAGAACAGAGGTATAAGACATTTAAATGTAATTGTGGACTTTTACACAATAATAATTACAGGTTTCTGAAATAAAAACAAACTATTCAGGATGATTTAAAAAATGTTACTAGCGGCTCGGCGCCTGTGGCCCAACGGGCTAATGCGCCAGCCATGTACACCTGAACTGGCGGGTTCGAATCCAGCCTGGGCCCGCCAAACAACAATGACGGCTGCAACCAGGCGCCTGTAGTCCCAGCTACTTGGGAGGCGGAGACAGGAGACTCGCTTGAGCCCAGGAATTGGAGGTTGCCATGAACTGTGAAGTGATGGCACTCTATCCAGGGTAACAGCTTAAGGCTCTGTCTCAAAAAAAAAAAAAGTTACTAGCAATAATAAAAAGTTTCATTTTTAGTATCATCTGAGAGCTATTAAACCTTGAGTAACATCTGTAATACAATGGCAATATTACTAAACAGTGGTTCTCAACCTTCCTAATGCTGCGACCCTTTAATACAGTTCCTTATGTTGTGGTGAACCCCAACCATAAAATTATTTTCGTTGCTAAAGGAACTGTATTAAAGGGTCATTAGCATTAGGAAGGTTGAAAACCACAGACCTAGAATAACAAACATGGCTTCATCATAGGCTTTATATATGTGTGTGTGTGTGTGTGTATGTATCATGAAGGCATTTATACTCTCAGAATAGCACTTCTTCCTGGATATTCAACTATAACATAATAATGAATACCAAAAATCTGACTGAAAATACGATCCATTAAACTTAGGCCCTAGAGAAAACCAGAGTTATTTATCCTACACTTCTCATTTAAATAGAGAGATCGGAGCAGTGAGTTAAAAATAAACTCACAGGGCTTGGCACCAGTAGCTCAGTGGTTAGGGTGCCAGCCACATACACCAGGGCTGGTAGGTTCAAGCCCATCTGGACCTGCCAAACAGTGACAACTGCAACATAACCAGGTGTTGTGGCAGGTGCCTGTAGTCCCAGCTACTCGGAAGGCTGAGGCAAGAGAATCACTTGAGTCCAAGAGTTTGAGGTTGTTGTGATCTGTGATGTCATAGCACTCTACCCAGGGCAACACAGTAAGACTCTGTCTCAAAAAAATAAATAAACGAATAAATAAACTCACAGATCTAGGTGTATAGCAAACAAAGCTAGATCTAAAATACAGATCTCCTTTCTCTAGCCCCATACTCTTTCATAAGATAATGTCACCCACAGAATTTTAATGTCAAGTTACAACATATTTTAATTACCATCATTTTTAGGACTGTCACTTTTTTTTCCTACTCAAGTCTTAGTCCATGGGGGAGAAAAAAGTCAAAAGAAGGGCATATATAATCATAACTTAGGTAAAGCACAATACAGAAACTTCTAAAAGAAGAAGAAAGAAGACAATGACGAGACAACGACGACCTAGAAATCTAACCAATTAGATTCAATGAGGTTTTTTTTTCACATTTTAAATTTTAAATAAAATAACTATTTGGGAGTACTGGCTATATTGCTTAGCTTTATACAATTTATTTTGTACTGATATTCTACTTTTTTTTTTTTTTTTTTGCAGTTTTTGGCCAGGGTTGGGTTTGAACCCACCACCTCGGGCATATGGGGCCTGCGCCCTACTCCTTTGAGCCACAGGGGCCAACCTGCTGTTCTCTTATTTTAAATATCAGTATAGTTATCTCTCAATTATTTGTGGAAATGGAGTGCCGTAGTGAAATTCATTAAGCTGTAACCTATGTTGTAATATACTTTTCACATAAATTAAATTATTTGGTTATACCTTTCCTCAAAACCAAATTTATTTCTAGTGAAATAACTAAAAAACCAATGACCAAGACACACCAAACAAAAGGAAAATAGAAAGATCCACAAACATAATATAACACCGATGATGAACAGAAGATTCTTTTTTTCCTACAATTATGAACACCCTCATCAATTCTTAGAATACTGCTGTGAATCTTACTTGACAAATGAAAGGAAAAAGATGATAAAGTAAATTTGTCCAAGGTTACACAGCAAGAAAATGACAACAGTAAAATAATTCAAGGTTAAAAAAAAACCACCAATTTAAGATTCTTTACAGAGTAAAACAGCTTCCTTCTTATCCTATCTGTTTTACCTCACAAATGTAACCAAATACTGTTTAGTTTGAAAAACAATATTGTGTATAATCACAGGGAAATGTTTACTAAAAACAATTAGTAACAAACTATCGAAATAGAGCTCTTCACCCTAACAAAGCTAAGTCAAATCAGCATTACAGAACTTCTATGTACAGTAATCTCAAAATCTCATTCTAGCATTTTAAGCAGAGACACAGAAACACACAAATGGTAAAGGAAATGGAACCTTAGCTTATCTTCCAGTCTGTTTTTGGTTATGAAGTCCTTACAATAAAAAATTAAAGATAAAACGCCAAATGAAATAATTCGGGTTTTGAACCTGAGATAAGCAAACTTCAAAAGCTTTTAAAAAACTCCTATAAAATGAAGTCTGTCAGCTGGCATCTTACCATTCAAGAGAGTTCTAAATTCATACCGCACATAAATCAAAAACAGGAAAGCTTACGACAATACAATGAAGTCAACACACACCACAAACATGAACAAATTAAAGGAATATTCTATACTTCCTGGTACATTCTGAATGTTAAAACTTAAACTTGCGTTAAAAAGTATCTGTAAATATCTACAATGACCTATTGAAGAACTATTATAACAAATCTATGTTTCTGCAATACAGAACACGTATTTCCACTACAGCACTGACTGATAAATTACCTAAGAACAATAATAAAAATATCTGGTTTCTTTTTTAATGACCAAAAAGCCAACCCCACACAAAATCTGATGCGTCTGTATTTCTGCAGTTCCGCGGACTACGTTTCCTTGATCACAGAAGGCAACTCCCTAACCGTCAGGGCTGACTTAGAGCCCTCCAACTCCCCCGGCCCGGTTACCTTCACCGCTCCATTGTCAAATCGCACTCCCACGCCTCAGTCCTCAGCCCCCATCCTAAGACTCCAGAGAGACACGAAAAAGGGAAAGAATCTCACCCATACTCTCACCGTAGGCTGTGGGTGTGTCGGCACACGAATGTTTTGCCCAAACACCATTAAATCTTCTGAGGAGACTCAGACCCCAAGTCACAGCGGAGCCACCACTAACCGGCCGGTGGCCGACCCCAGCCTTCCGCGGTCGCAGCCCTTCCTCTTTCTCCCCTCCAGGCCGGCCCCTCCCCCGTTGCGCGCACGCGCGGCCTCCAATGGGTCCCCTCCCCCCTGCCCCCCTCACCTTAATCATTAGCTACCCTCTTCCCAGGGTTCGGGAATCACTGACCCAGGAAGGAAGACAGGAAATGTAAAGGGTGAAAAGTATACGTCGAGAGCCAGAGGACTGCGCCTCAGATCTCGGCCTAATAGGCCCCTAGAGTCAAGACCAGCGTCTGTCACCGCCACCAAAACTGTACGTAAGGAAGCGCCTGGACTCGCCCCAGCTAGCACGGCTTGGGTTCAGAAAGCCTAATTTGGAACCACAGGAACTCCTCAGCAGCTGCGGGCGTTTCTATGCTGCGCAGACCGAACACCTCACCACCGTCGCCGCCACTGGTACTGCTCTCCGCCCGCCGCCGCCGCCGCCGCCGCCTAACCAATCCCTCCCCTACTGATGGAGCACGACACTTAGGAGCCTTTACGACAGTTCGGAAAGTGAGAGCGCAGTAGCCTTCACGCCTCCATTAACATCTGTTTGTTTCCGCGCTTGCTCAGATTCCCGTCTCACCGTCCCGCCCCCTTTCCTCGCTCCTCCCCTTTTGTACTCGTATTATCTGTTTGCGAAACCAAGCAGTGTCACAAAGCTCATGATTTAGTTTTCCTTGGCGATTATGCGTTCAGTATTTAAGCAAAATCTTGGCTACATCTTGGTTAATTTTTCGTAATTAAAAAATACAACTAACTACAGAATTATTGACTATATTTATGGTACACTTGAACAAGAACATCATGGTTTAGTCTTTCGCAACAAATGATACCCCAATCATACGCGCTAATGACCTAAAGATCACAGCTCATTGTTAAGGTGAATTTGCTTCCGGAATCAGATCACAAGTAATAGATATCCTGGGAACTGCGGCTGTCTAATCGCAAAAGCTTTCGTTAAGTCAATGATTTTATAAAATATCAGTAAATAGGAAATGCTTCGTTGTATGCCTTAAGAAGATGCAGGGGAGAGAGAATGGGCTTTGGAGTTGATCAGACTTTCTTTCAAAAGCCCAGTGATGCCACTTAACAGCTGTCTGGTTGATTAGGCCCTTTTAAATCTTAGTTTATAAATTGGAATAACATTACTTGCCTCAAAAGGTACTTTGAGATTAAATGAGTTTATGTAATTAAGTATTCAATGAACGTTAATCCCTCCCTTTGCCATCAACTCATCTTTCTCAGTATTTTTTGTTCATTCTTGTTCTCCATATTATTCAGTGAAGAAAATTACCTTAAAATTACAATAATAAACAAAGGTAGCAGATTGTATGAGAAACCGAAAGAGCATTGGACTAGGATTTTGTTCAGTCCTGTTTGTCATTCTGAGTATAGACCTTTGCCTAAACCATCTTATCTACTACCATGGTTTTACTGCTATTACCGCATAACTTTTCAAACCTATATTTCCAGCCCTAACCTTTTTCCTAAAGCTTTTGACTTGTGCTCTTCAATAAAATAGATACTGGCAACAGGTGGCTGTTGTGCACTTAAAATTTGGCTAGCACAAATTGAGAAGTGCTTTAAATGAAAAATAACATTCAATTTCAAAGTTACAATACAGAAAAAGACTATGAAAAATCTCAATACTTTTTAATATTTATTCTATGTTGAGTAATATTTTAGGCTTACAGGGTTAAATCAGTGGTTTTCAACCACGATAATTTAGCAACATCTGGAGACACTGGTGGTTTTTACAATGCAGGGAGGAGCAGCATGGCTACTGGCATCGAGTGCATAGAAGCAGGAGATTCTGCTAACAACCTGTATGCACAGGCTAGCCCTCCATAACAAAAAGTTCTCTGGCCCAAAATGTTAATAGTGCAGGTGAGAAACCCCGGGTTAAATAAAATAGTTTATTAAAATGAAGTTCACCTGTTTCTTTTTATTTAATATGGCTACTAAAAATCAAAATTGTATTTGTAACGTATTATAATTCTATTGGACATAGATATCTCTAACATATCATGTCCAAAATAAATTAATCAGTTGTATTAGATATCTCTAACATATCATGTCCAAAATAAATTAATCAGTTGTATTTACACCCCACCTATCTTAATCTTTCCTGTCCCAGTCAATAGCTCCAAGTTATCCAAATTAGAAGGGACTTGTCTTTTCCAGAAAAGTTGAGTTTGAGGTGTCTAACATTTACCCAAAGTGGAGATTCCAGCAGGCTGTTGTAGTTAGCTGTTGGTATATGAATCTGGAGCTGAGGAAAGTGATTTGGGATAAAGAGAGAGATTTGGACTCACTGACTGACTTATGAGAGCTAAAGCAATAATTTTGGTGAGGTAACCCAGAGTATGAGAGGAAACAAATACCTGGAGAAGTTTAAAATTTTCAGAGTTGAAGAGTGAAAAGAAGTTTCAGAAAACAAACAAGAGATACAAGTAGCAAGGCAAAAGAAAAAGTTTCAAAAGTAAAGTGGGTGTGGCTTGGCGCCTGTAGCTCAAGCGGCTAAGGCACCAGCCACGTACACCTGAGCTGGCAGGTTCAAATCCAGCCTGGGCCTGCCAAAAAATAATGATGGCTGCAACCAACAAACAGCCGGGTGTTGTGGTGGGCACCTGTAGTCCCAGCTACTTGGGAGGCGGAGGCAAGAAACTCACTTGAGAATAGGAATTGGAGGTTGCTGTAAGCTGTGTTGCCACAACACTCCATCCAGGGTGACAACTTAAGGCTCTGTCTCAAAAAAAAAAAAAAAAAAAGTAAAGTGGGTGATCATGGATCTGAAATGTCCATTAGTTTGACAATAAGGAGATCAGTAAACAAGAGCATTTTCAATAACTGCCTTACATAGTTTAGAACAAAGGTTCTCAAGTAGAGGTGGTTTTAACCCCCAGGGGTTGACAAAATCTGAAGATATTTTTGGATTTCACAACTGCTGAAATGCTACTGATATCTAGTGGTTAAAGACCATAGATGCCACTGAACATCCTACAGTGCACAGAACACTCTGCTACAAAGAATTATCTGGACCCAAATGTCAATAACACCCCAGCCGAGAAGTCAGCTTAGAAAGGATCAGTATCATTTCACAAAATTGGAAGTAAAGGAAAGGAGAGGCATATATATATAGCAGGATATGGAGCCAAGAAAGGATTAGACTTGAATCTTGTTGGTATGCTGAAGGGAAAGAGCCGGTAGAAAAAAGAAGGGGAAGATAACGGAAATAAAAGGATGCTCGGTGGAGAAAAATTCCTCTGGAGGCAGTGGAAATGAGATTCAAAACTCAGATGGAAAAATTAGCATTGCATAGGAGAAAGGACACCCTTTCCACTAAAACAAGTGAGAGGGAAGAAGTGATTGTACACATGGAATTGGGTTTGTTAGCTTCAGGGGACAAATTGAGGCGGTGCTCACTGAATGACCTTGACTTCTCTATGAAACATGTAGTAGTGGCTCGGCGCCTGTAGCTCAGCAGCTAGGGCACTGGCCATGTACATCAGGGCTGGCAAGTTTGAACCCAGCCCAGGCCTACCAAACAACAATGACAACAACAACAACAACAAAAAAATAGCCAGGTATTGTGGTGGGCTCCTGTAGTCCCAGCTACTTGGAAGGCTGAGGCAAGAGAATCACTTAAGCCCAAGAGTTGGAAGTTGCTGTGAGCTGTGACACCACAGCACTCTACCAAGGGTGACATAGTAAAACTCTGTCTCAAAAAAAAAAGAAAAGAAACATGCAGGAGAGTCATCTATTAAGATACAAGGTTTGGGCTCAGCGCCTGTGGCTCAGCGGGCTAAGCCAACCACGTACACCTGAGCTTGAAGGTTCGAATCCAGCCTGGACCCGCCAAACAACAATGGTGGCTGCAACCAAAAAATGGCCGGGCGTTGTGGCGGGCGCCTATAGTCTCAGCTACTTGGGAGGCAGAGGCAAGAGACTAGCTTGAGCCCGGGAATTGGAGGTTGCTGTGAGCTGTGATGCCACAGCACTCTACCCAGGGTGATAGCTTGAGGCTCTGTCTCAAAAAAAAAAAAAAAAAAAGATACAAGGTTTGCAAATGGCTGGGTAGAGAGTGATAAGAAGAGAGAGATTCAAAGTGTCAGAACAGTCACTAACATAATGGCAGAGAGGGCAAACAAATTGAAACCCAGAACAGAAAAAGGATAAGATTGAGAGGGCAGGTGCTGTGAGGTTGTATTTAGAGGAATAATGGTAGATTATGGGATGAGAGACAGTTCTCACCTGAATTACATATAGCAGTTTCCTGATTTCTATGTTTCTGCTCCCACCATCATTACTACATCACCAGCAATTCAACCTTGAACCACAATCAAAATATAATAGAAACTGATTGAGACGTTAAATTGCTATAAGTTCATCATTGGAACAGTCTTTAAATAGCATGGCAAATAAAGCCCATCAAAATCCAGGCTCTCCAGTGCCACCTCATACCACCCCTGGCCACCAGCTGACTCCTGCTGGCTTCTCAAACTTCTTTAAATTCTCCAGGAAAAAAAAAAATTATTCTTCCAATACAATGCTCAATTAGCTGCCCTGAAGCCAACAAAGCTAATTCCATTTGTAAAATCACTCCTTCCCTCTCACTTCTTTCAGTGATAGGGATATCCATTACCCAAGGCTAATTTTTACATCTGAGCTTTAACTCTTATTTCTTCTTCCTCCACTGAGCATACCTTTCTTGCTAGTATCCTTCCTCTCTTTTTCACTGGCTCTTTCCATTCTGCATACCAACAGGATTCAAGTCTTGCTCCTTCTTAGCTCTATATCCTGCTATATATGTCTTGCTTTTTCTATCTTCCTGACTTTGCACCTGCTTTTCCTTCTGTCTCAAAATACACCCCCTCCTCCACACTTCCCACCCATGCGTTATCTGCTTAGAAAACTCTTATCCATTCTTTCAGGCTCTCCTCCATGAAGCATTTCCTTATCACTCCTACCCCTTGAAATAAAGTTAATAATCACTCTCGCTTTTGTACTCTCTTCGATCTTTATATCGCGAGGTGTTATTTATTATTTATTAATTTATTAATTATTTATATACATACCATTCTGTTTCCAAACTCTAAAATCAAAGAAAGTCTTTTTCTCTTTGGTAGAAAACTATTATAGCATTCAATAAATACTCATTGAACTTTACTGAATAAAGTTTGAGGATCTAGTCTCAGTTGTGCTAGAAGAAACCAGAAATCTTACATCCAATCACTCTAAATCTCTGATAGTTAATAATGCTCATTTGTGGAAAGATCAGGGTCATCCAAATATACTCAAACAAAATTCTACCTTCCTAAAAGTGCAGAAAAATAATGTTTACCATATTAGTGTGCATACATGGGCCAGCCATGTTTCACTATCTGCCAGGCAGGAATTTGAGAAGTTTAGTCTAAACATAGGAACAACTAAATTAATGAGCTCCTGCAACAAACAGAAAAAAGAAAAATTCCTACAAATTATCAAACTCAGAAAGACTGGTATGCTCATCACCCATTGCATGCTTCATAATTAAATAAAGTTTACACGTAAGAGTGACCGATTATGTGGTCAGGTATATAAGCTCTTTAAAAGAAAATGAAGCAGAGCAGCACCTGTGGCTCATCAAGTAGGGCACCAGCCCCATATACCAAAGGTGGCAGGTTCAAACCCGGCCTTGGTGAACTGCAAAAACAGAAAAATAGCTGGGCATTGTGGCAGGTGCCTGTAGTTCCAGCTACTCCAGAGGCTGAGGCAAAAGAATTGCCTAAGCCCAGGAGTTGGAGGTTGCTGTGAGCTGTGTGACGCCACGGCACTCTACCGAGGGTGATAGAGTAAGACTCTGCCTCTACGAAAAAAGCAAATGAAGCAAAGTTTGGAAATTTAATGCAACAAGACAGGTAAATCTTGGGAACAGTTGGAAATATTTACTAAACTATTTCCTCAGATGGAAAGCTTTGGAAAGAATTAAAAGGATCTCAGGGATGTGCTAGTCGGAACACTTAATGATTCACAACATTTTACTTTCTTTTTGAGGCACCAAAACATCACTGGAACTTGAAACTGAAAGAAAAATGCTGGGAGGGTGTGGTGGCTTAACCTGTAACCCCAGTTTGGGAGACCAAGGAGGGACCAGAGGATTGCTTTAGCACAAAAGTTTAAGGTTGCAATGAGCTGTGATGACACCACTGCACCTGAACCCATGCAACAAAGCATAACCTTGTCTTGAAAGAAAAAAGGGAAGGAGGGAGGAAGGAAGATGCTATATTTTTCATAACTGTTGATTTGGTTGATGTAGTGCAGCTCTTCATTAAAGTTTTATATACAAATGTGATTTTAGGTTACATGATTACAAGAAGAGCCTATTTAAAAATTATACACAACCATAAAAAGGGATGAAATGATGTCATTTCCAGCAACTTGAATGGAACTGAAGATCATTATCCTAAGTATCTCAGGAACAGAAAAACAAATATTGTATGTTCTCCCTAATAAGTAGGACCTAAAGGATGGGTACACATAGCCACAAAGAGATGTAAGCACATTGGAAATCAGGAATAGAGGAGGGTGGGAGGAGAGTTGAGGAATTAAAAATTTACCTATTAAGTACAATGAGCACTATTCTGGTGACAGGTACACCAAAAGCCCTGACTTAAGTGTTACACAAGGTATCCATGTAACAAAAACATTTGTATCCCCTTAATATTTTGAAATGAAATAAATAGATAAAATTTTAAAATAAAGATTATACAGTACTCTGTGGAATACTGTATAATCTATTATACATACAAACACAGAGAGAGAGACTGAGAAAAGATATCACTAGACACGGTCCTTATTTCTTACTACAATTGTGACCCATATTTTTCAATCTATAAATTTCTCTGATTGTCTTTGGAATGTAACCTTCAAGATATATTTGAATTAACAATAACTATCTGTGTCTCAGTTTCTGAAAAACTGAACTGACATAAATTATAAACTAACAAGAGGACACAGAATGCCTGGAATTTTGTAGATAAGCATTTGAAACTTCAAAATATTTTTGGCTATCAGGTCAAATTTTGAGCATGTTTGAAGGCATCTTGTTCTGTGAAGAGTATATTTTTAAAATAAAACAGGAAAAATAAAAGAGAAAGCCACCATCCACCAATGGTGATATAAACCTAGAATCAAAACTAAGGAGTCTCAACTGATTGACAATCATTCTCAGTAGTTTAGTTTGTCAATTATTGGTATTTTCATAACTTGGTCAAAATTAGTCATAGATTTACTGTTTTCATTAAGTTTCATTTTCCTTAAGTTGTTTTAACTCTTTTGGAATGCTTTTGTGATGCTGTTTTATTTTATTTTATTTTACTTTATTTCTTTGAGACAGAGTCTCACTCTGTTGCCCAGGCAAGAGTGACAATGCATCAGCCTAGCTTACAGCAACCTCAAACTCCTGGGTTTTAAGGGATCTTCCTGCCTCAGCCTCCTGAGTAGCTGGGACTGTAAGCACCCACCAACATGCCTAGCTAACTGCTCTATTTTTAGTAGAGAAGGGGTCTCACTCTTGCTCAGGCTAGTCTTGAACTCATGAGCTCAAGGGATCTTCCCACCTCCCAGGCAACCAAGATTGCAGGCATGAGCCACTGCACTGACCGCAAAGCTGTTTTTTAAACCTACAATTTCTAAGATGTTCATCTTTGATAGCAATAAAAAAAAAAATCACAAGTTTCTGAGCATTAAAAAGTAAGGCTTAATAACCTCCAAAGTCTCTTAAAGTTCTAATATTTCAAGTTTTGCTTCAGGCCTAATTAGATTTTTATGAACCTTGTAAATATTACTACTTCAGAAATGATTTACATACTGGTTGATTATTTGCAAATTCAGAATTGGAAGTAAAGAAGCCACTATGAATTTCCTTAGTATAGATCATGCAAAGTTTTCCAAAACATTAAGTTTCTCTAAACTATGTTAGTATTAGTTTAATAGTGTAAAAGTATCTTGAGTATGATTCTGGGTAATGGAATTGCAGAGACTGTTCTTTGTTTAAAGATTGTACAGTCCCTAATCAGAGAAATGCAAATCAAAACCACCTGGAGATATCACGTAACCCCAATTAGAACAGGCCACATCATAAAGTCTCAAACCTGCAGGTGTTGGCATGGATGTAGAGAGAAGGAAAACTTTCGCACTGTTCGTGGGACTGCAAACAAATACAACCTCTTTGGAAAGAAGTATGGCAAATTCCCCCAAAGAGTTCAAATTAGATTCACCTTTGATCTTGCAATCCCATTACGAGGCATCTACACAGAAGAAAAAGTCATTTTATCATAAAGATATTTGCTCTAGAGCAGCACCTGTGGCTTGAGGAGTAGGGCACTGGCCCCATATACTAGAAGTGGTGGGTTCAAACCTGGCCCCAGCCAAAAGCTTTACAAAAAAAGAGAAAAAAGATATTTGCTCTAGATTGTTTATCACAGCTCAATTTACAATCTCCAAAATGTGGAAACAAACTAAATGCCCACCAATCCCGGAACATATTAACCACTGTGGTATGTGTATACCACAGAATACTATTCAGCCATTAAAAAAGATGGAGACTTGGGCAGCGCCTGTGTCTCAGTGAGTAGAGTGCCAGCCCCATATACCGAGGGTGGTGGGTTCAAATCTGACCCCAGCTAAACTGCAACACAAAAATAGCCAGGCGGCTCAGTGCCTGTGGCTTAGCAGGCTAAGGCGCCAGCCACGTACACCTGAGGTGGCAGGTTCGAATCCAGCCCAGGCCTGCCAAACGACAATGATGGCTGCAACCAAAAAATGGCCGGGCGTTGTGGCGGGTGCCTGTGGTCCCAGCTACTTGGGAGGCAGAGGCAAGAGACTCACTGGAGCCCAAGAATTGGAGGTTGCTGTGAGATGTGATGCCACGGCACTCTACCCAGGGTGACAGCTTGAGGCTCTGTCTCAAAAAAAAAAAAACAAAAAAAACAAAAAAAAAAAACAAAAATAGCGGGGCATTCTGGCAGGTACCTGTAGTCCCAGCTACTTGGGGAGCTGAGGCAAAAGAATCGCCTACGTCCAGGTGTTGGAGGTTGCTGTGAGCTGTGATGCCACAGCACTCTCTCGAGGATGATAAAATGAGACTCTGTCCCTAAAAAAAAAAAAAAAAAGTAATAATAATAAAGATGGAGACTTTACATCTTTTGTATAACCTGGATGGAGCTGAAAAACATTCTTCTTAGTAAAATATCACAAGAATGGAGAAGCAAGTATCCAATGTATTCAGTATTAATATAAAGCCAGTAGATGATCTAATACACACCCGCCTAAGAGAAAAACTCAAATCAATTCAAGGTGGGAGGTGGAGGAATCAGGGAGGTGGGAGACAGGAGGAGGGATGGGGTTGAGAGTACTCCTACATAATGGGCACAAGATTAGGGTGTATGGCCCACCTCTTGGAGAGGGACTCTACCTAACAAGTGCAAACACTGTAACCTATTTATTTGTACCCTCAAATTAACCTGAAAAAAACAACAAATAAATAGGGCCAGGGATGGTGGCCCACACCTGTAACACTAGCACTCTGGGAGGCCAAGCCAAATGGATTGCTTGAGTTCAGGAGTTGGGGACCAGCCTGTGCAAGAACTAGAGTTGGTCTCTAAACATAGCCAGGTGTTGTGGTGAGAGCTTGCAGGCCCAGCTACTTGGGAGTCTGAGGCAAAAGGATTGCTTGAGCTCGAGTTTAGGGTTGCCGTGAGCCATAATACTATGCACTCAGGGTAATGAGTAAGACTCTGTCTCAAAAAAAAATTTTTTTAATGAAAAAATAATAATAAATAAGTAAATAAAGATTATACAGTACATTCTGCTCAGGAAGCTGAGGCAATAGGATCATTTGAGCCTAGGAGCTCAGGACTGTATTGCGCTACAGTGATGTCTGTGAATAACCACCGCTCTTAACTTGGCCAACATAGCAAGATTTAGTCTCTTAAAAAAAAAAAAGGATTATACAGTACATTTAAAAGACTAATATGAAAAAAAAGACTTATTTAGAGACTATTCAGAAATAAGGATATAGAAAATGAAAGAAGAGGATAAAATGAAAGCAGTCATGTACTAAAAATGGATTTTAAAAATATTTGATAACTTAAATCCAGACACCTTTAGTACTCAGGGCTTCTGGTAAGATCTTAATTATTTTTAACTTTTGATGGAGCATAAGTCACTACTATGCTTCTGTTTCAGAAATTTGGAAAGGGCAGCGCCTGTGCCTCGAGGAGTAGAGCGCTGACCCCATATACCAGGTGTGGCAGGTTCAATCTCAGCCCCCAGCAAAAAAAAAAAAAAAAAAAAAAAACTTGTAAAAAATAAATAAATAAATAAATTTGGAAAAAAGACTGTGTCCATAACACAGTGGTTATGGCACCAGCCACGTACACCAAAGGTGGCAGGTTCAAACCCTGCCCAGACCAGCTAAACAACTGCAACAAAAAAATAGCCAGGCACTGTGGCAGGAGCCTATAGTCCCATCTATTTGGGAGGCTGAGGCAAGAGAATCACTTAAGCCCAAGAGTTTGAGGTTGCTGTGAGCTGTGATGTCACAGCTCTCTACCGAGGGCAACATAATAAGACTCTGTCTCAAAAAAAATTTTTTTAGAAAGATTATTTAGAAATTTTAGTTTAATATCTTTATGTTGGCTCAGTGCCTGTGGCTCAACAGGCTAAGGCGCCAGCCACGTACACCTGAGCTGGTGGGTTCGAATCCAGCCCAGGCCCACCAAACAACAATGACAGCTGCAACCAAAAAATGGCCGGGCGTTGTGGTGGGCACCTGTAGTCCCAGCTACTTGGGAGGCAGAGGCAAGAGACTCACTTGAGCCCAGGATTTGGAGGTTGCTGTGAGCTGTGATGCCACAGCTCTATCCAGGGTGACTGCTTGAGGCTCTGTCTCAAAAAATAAAAAAAAATTAAAAATAAAAATAAAAAATCTTGATGTGATGTGCAGTGGCTCATGCCTATTATCCTAGCACTTTGGTAGGCGGAGGCAGGAGGATCGTTTGAGCTCAGAAGTTGGAGGTTGCAGTGAGCTATGATAATGCCACTGTACTCTAGTCCAGGCAACAGAGCAAGACCATATCTTGTAAAAAAAAAAAATCTTTAATTTTGAAATTTGCTTAAATATTTTTAAATTCTTAAATATTAATTGATTAAAGTTTATAGTCACTAACTCTGAAACCTTTTTTATTTGAATTATACAGATAAGAAAAATCCCTGAACCCTTCAAACACTAAATTAAGACTGAGTTAATCTAGGAAAGAGTGCCACCTACTGAATCAAAATTACTTAAACATTTCAACATTAAGTTCATTTTGCAAAACATGTAAAGCTCTAACATTTTGTTTTCAAAGGTATACATTTAAGGTCTTCATATAGCAACTATTGTTTTATGTAACTAAATTTTCCTTCCTGGTAGATGATAATAGACTGGCCACATGCGTTTGCCATCTCCAACATCAACCCAACACATGATAAAGGAATTTAAAAAGCACAAACCCAAAATAACAAGAAAATGAGAGCAGATCATCACCAAACAAGTTATTCCACCAAATATCTGGAAGATAAAAATCTGAGAACTAGAGACTGTTATAGTGGAGTAAAGAAAGTTACAGCATAAACTACTATCCGAAGGCTACCCCAATGAGGCTATGCCTTATGGAATACAAGACAGGCGAGGGCAGTGGTTTTCAACCTTCCCAATGCCGTACAGCAACGAAAATAATTTTATGGTTGTGGGTCACCACAAAATAAGGAACTGTATTAAAGGGTAGCAGCATTAGGAAGGTTGAGAACCACTGGACCCCTAGGCTCAGCCAAAGGCAAAGGAGGCCAAGAGTAAAAATGTAGAAATGAAACAGGAAGAGATTGTTATTCTCTATGTGGCACAAACCTCTCCACTCCTTTCCTCACCACACAAAGAATACATAGCATCTAGGCCTCTAAGTCCCAAGCTAAAAACCAGGGCAGGGAATTCTGTAATGAAACAGACTGAACTAGTTGAGGAAAACTTCAGCAGATGGTGTGAGAAGTAGCAATAAGTCCTTCATATTCTAAGATGTATAGGCCCCACTGGCCCATACCTGCCTTGTGGTAGGCAGCATGCTTGTATTTAGATTTCAAACTTGGTTTTTATATAACGTCATTTAAAAACATTTATTGACAATCAAGAAATGCCAGATATTTGAGGAAAACCTATAACATGAAAGAGACCAAGATTAACATGTTTTAAATCACTATGGAGTGATTCAACACAGTGGAGATAATTCAACAAACAGAAGGGAGAAATATTTTAAACCCTCTAATACGTTCAGAAATTCAAAATGATAATGCATCCTTATGACAGGAAGAGGATGTTATGAAGAAAGCGAGAAAGAATGTTTTGAAATTAAAATTATGATTTCTGAAACTAAAAAGTCAATAGAAGGGTTAAAAGACAAGAGTAAAGGGGCTCAGCGCCTGTGGCTCAAAGGGCTAAGGCGACAGACACATACAACTGAGCTAGTGGGTTCGAATCCAGCCTGGGCCCACCAAACAACAATGATAGCTGCAACCAAAAAATGGCCGGGTGTTGTGGTGAGTACCTGTAGTCCCAGCTACTTGGGAGGCAGAGGCAAGAGACTCACTTGAGCCCAGGAATTGGAGGTTGCTGTGAGCTGTGATGCCACAGCGCTCTATCCAGGGTGAAAGCTTAAGGCTCTATCTCAAAAAAAAAAAAAAAAGACAAGAGCAAAGGCCAGGCACATTGGCTCAGGCCTATAATCCAAGCACTCTGGGAAGTCAAGGCAGGTCAATTGCTTGAGCTCAGGAGTTCCAGACCTGCCTGAACAAGATTGAGACTTGGCTGGGCTTGGTGACTCATGCCTGCAATCCTAGCACTCAGGGAGCCTGAGGGGAATGGATTGCCTGAGCTTATGAGTTCAAGACCAGCTTGAGCAAGAGTGAGATCCCCTCTCTAACCAAACAAACAAACAAAAAAGCTGAATGTTATGGTGGGCACCTGTAATCCCAGCTAAATGGGAGGCTGAGGCAAGACAATCGAATGAGGCCAAGAGTTTGAGGTTGCTGTGAGCTATGATGCTATGGCACTCTACAAAGGCTCTGGAGACCTTGACTCAAGAAAGAGACAGACAGAAATAGAGAAGAAAGAAAGAAAGAGAGACAGGGAGGAAAGAAGGGGAAGGGAAGGGAAAGGAAGGGAAGAAAAGAAAGAAGGAAAGAAAAAAACAGATCCCAGCTGCCACTTCCAACTTTAGGCACAAGTTCTAAAGAAAAAGGTAGGAAGGGCCGGGCACGGTGGCTCACGCCTGTAATCCTAGCACTCTGGGAGGCCAAGGTGGTGGATTGCCTGAGCTCACCGGTTCAAGACCAGCTTGAGCCAGAGTGAGACCTGATCTCTAAAAATAGCCGGATGTTGTGGCAGGTACCTATAGTCCCAGCTACTTGGAAGGCTGAAACAAAAAAATCACTTAAACCCTAGAGTTGGAGGTTGCTGTGAGCTAAGATACCATGGCACTCTACCAAGGATGACAAAGTGAAAATCTGTCTCAAAAAAAAAAAAAAAAAAAGAGCAAGACCCCATCTGTACTAAAAATAGAAAAACTAGATGGGCATTATGGTGGGCACCTGTAGTCCCAGCTACTCAGGAGGCTGAGCAAGAGGATCACTTGTGCCCAGCAGTTTGAGGTTGCTGTGATCTCCAATGTTACAACTGCACTCTAGCCTGAGGCAAAAGAGTGAGACACTATCTCCAAAAAAAAAGATAAGAGCAAGAAAATCTTCCACTATATAAGACACAAAGGAGAAGAAATTACAAATGAAAAAGTAAGAAACATAGAGGACTGAATCTAAAGGTAAAAAAATCTCTAATAGAAGCCAGGCATGGTGGCACCCACTTATGGTTCCAGCTACTCAAGAGGTTTGGACAGGAGAATTATTTGAACCCAGAGTTCAAGTCTAGGCAACATAGAGAGAAACACCCCAAATCTTATAAAGATAGATAGATAATAGATAGATAAATAGATAAAGATAGATAGGAGAAATTCCTAAAAGGGAGAACAAAGAAAATGGAGAGAAGAAATTACAAAAGAAATAACACAGAAATTCCTGCAATTGATAAAGAGAGTTCTAAAATTCTAAAATAGTGTATTCATTCACCTATTGATGGACATGCAGTTGTTTCCACCTTTTAACTATTGTGAATAATCCTGTTATGAGCATTTGTGTTTGAATATACCTATTTTCAACTCATTTGGGTATACACCTAGAAACTGAATTGCTAGGTCAAATGGTAATTCTCTGATTAACTTTTTGAGGAACTGTCAAATTGTGTTCCACAGTGGCTGTGCCATTTTACATTCCCATCAGCAATATACAAAGGTTCCAATGTTTCCAATCCTCACCAACACTTGTTATTGTCTGTCTGTTTTTCTATGGAGAGTTGTTTAGTTGGTTAGTTAATTTACTTTGAGACAAAGTTTCACTTTGTTTCCCAGGCTAGAGTGCCATGGCCTCAGACTAGCTTATAGTAACCTCAAACTCCTGAGCTCAAGATATCCTCCTGCCTCAGTCTCCCAACTAGATAGGACTACAGGTGTTTCACACCATGTCTGGCTAATCTTTCTATTTTTAGTATAGATAGAGTTTTGCTTTGCTCAGGGTTATCTTGAACTCTTTCCTCAGATCTATTCTAGATCCATTCTTTCTTTTTCTTCTGTAACTTCAAATATATATGTTAGACCTTCGCATTGTATTTAGTATATTTCTTATCCTTTATGCTATATTATCTATTTTTTTTCTAATTTTATTTTTTTGGTTGGCAATGCAGCTGAGGCTTTATTTTGGAAAAAGCAATCAAACTGGTTTTTAGTTGGGGGTCTATGTAAGAGGGGGTAACCCAGGTGGTAAACTCCCCACAAGGATGGGCTGAGGGATGGGGTTGAGCCTCAGGTGGGTCTCCTGTTCCACGTGCTCCCTAGCACAGCTGTCTCCCCCACAGGCTCTGTGGCAGCCTTGTGAGAGGGTAGACTGGAGGGGCCGCAGTGGCAGCTCACTTGGGCAGGATATCACCGGACTCAGACACCAGCTTCCCGTCTCGGGTCTCAATCTTCTTCGCAACCACAGCCCTAGAGCTGGTGCGGCTGAAAGAGCCGGAGCCCCCACCAGAGCCAAAGCCGGTCTGGAAGGAGCTCAGACCACAGCTGAGGTCAGGGCTTGTGAGGCCCCCGTAGGTCGAGCTCAGGCCACCTGAGTAGCCACAGGTGGTCTTCGTGTGGATACTCAAGTTCTGCATCCCAAATTCCAGCCGGCTCTCCTCGCCCTCCAGCAGCTTGCGGTAGGTGGCGATCTCCACGTCCGGAGCCAGCTTGACATTCATCAGGTCCTGGTATTCACGCAGCTGCTGAGCCATGTCCTGCTTGGCCAGCTTGGCGTTGGCATCCTTAAGAGCCAGCTCCCCACGCTGCTCAGCATCCTCGATGGAGGCCTCCAGGGCAGCCCTCCGGCCTTTGAGAGCTTCCATCTCACGCTGGGGCCGGCTGACGCTCCAGTTCATATCGGAGATCTCCGTCTTCGTGCGCCGCAGGTCATCCCCGTGCTTCCCAGCCTGCACCTGCAGCTCCTCGTACTGGTCTGGTACACGCTCTCAGCCTCAGCCCGGCTGCAGATGGCGATCTCCTCGTACTGGGCGCGGACCTCGGCAGTGATGCTGTCCAAGTCCAGGGAGCGGCTGTTGTCCATGGACGAGACCACAGACGCGTCCGAGATACAGCTGCCCGAGGAAGTTGATTTCGTCAGTCAGCCCTTCCAGGAGGGACTCCAGCGCCACCTTGTTCATACACGCTTCATCCGCATCCTCATCTTTGATGAGGACAAATTCATTCTCCACCTGTGTACGCTTGTTGATCTCCTCCTCACGCTTATTCTTGAAGTCCTCCACCAGCCTCCGCATGTTGCCAAGCTCTGCCTCCAGTTTCAGCTTCTCCTGGCCCAGTGTGTCCAGCTGTCGCTGAAGACTGTCGATGTAGCTTTCAAACACGCTGTCCATGTTGCTGCGAGCTGTCTTCTGCTGCTGCAGGAGGCTCCACTTGGTCTCCAGCATCTTGTTCTGCTGCTCCAGGAAGCGCACCTTCTCGATGAAGGAGGCAAACTTCTTGAGGGTCTTGATCTCCTCCTTCTCCTGGGTGCCCACGGCCTGAATGTTTGGGTCCACCTCCAGGTTGGGCAGGCTTAGCGGTGATGCCTCCCCATACCTCCAGCCCTGGCATAGCCTCCACCCAGACCCAGGCCAGTGCCTAGGCCACTCCGGAAGCTGCTGCCCCCCACCTGAGAGAAGCTCAGGGAGCTGGTGCAGGCACCGGGCCCACTGCTGAAGGCCCGTGGGGCAGAGGTGGACACCTCCTAGGACTTCTGCGTGACCCTGAGGGACATGGTGAAGACTGGAGTGGAGGCAGGTGGGCCAAATCAGAAGTTCAAGAAGCAGCAAAAATCTGCTTCTAGATCTATATTACCTATTTTAAAATTATTCTTTGCTTCATTCAGAATAATTTCTTGTAAATTTTATTTCAATCACCTATTTTCTCTTTATGACTAATCTATTAATCTACTTTTTAAAAATTTGGTGTCATATTCTTTGGCTCGTGGAATTTTTTCCCCAGATCTGTTATGTCACTTATTTATAGTTCGCAGTTCCCTGCTGAAATTTTCAAGCTTAATTTTGTCCTCTAAATACAATAATCATAGATGTTTTCATAAAGTCTATGTAATTTCAGTTTCTAGAGACTGTCTGAATTTTTTTCTGTTATTTGCTTTTCCTGCTGGTTCTGACTCCTAACTTCTTATGTCTTTGTGTGCCTCTTTATCTTTAGTTGTATTCAGGACATTGTATTTGAAATATTATTTATATAAATCCACAAAGGATCTTCATTTGTATCTACCAGGTGCTCGAGGCAGTCAGCAATGAAGGACTGAGGTGTATGGTTTACTGTACTATGACGTGGATGTAAAGGGAAACCACAATCCACATCCTTTCTTTTGCCCAGTGCTGAGAGAGGGTGAGTATGACATAACTACCCTCACGCCTTCACCCCAGAAAAGGTTTTTTTTTTTTTTTTTTTTTTTGTAGAGACAAGAGTCTCACTTTATCGCCCTGGGTAGAGTGCCGTGGCGTCACACTGCTCACAGCAACCTCCAGCTCTTGGGCTTAAGTGATTCTCTTGCCTCAGCCTCCCTAGTAGCTGGGACTACAGGCGACCGCCACAGCGCCCGGCTATTTTTTTGTTTTGCAGTTCGGCCAAGGCCGGGCTTGAACCCGACACCTTCGGTATATGGGGCCAGCGCCCTGCTCGCTGAGCCACAGGAGCCGCCCCCCAGAAAAGTTTTTTCATCTGCCTTCTCATGAGTGGGAACAAGACAAACATGTTCCTAAATGGCTTACCTCCTTGAGCCCCAAGAGTCCTCTCTGATATTTTGCCTTTTAATTCCTCACTAAATTTTTAGCTATACCTTATTTTTAGAAGACATTTATAGACAATCTAGAAGTTTTAGGTATCTTTACTTATTTATTTATTGCAGTTTTTGGCCAGGGTTGGGTTTGAACCCACCACCTCTGGCATATGGGGCCAATGCCCTACTTCTTTGAGCCACAGGCACCGCCCAAGTTTTAGCTACCTTTAATAGCAAAGTATGTAAAAATTATCTATTCCATAATAATTTAATTCCAGATGTCCTGCCTTCAAGGTTTAGTCTTAGATTCCCCTTTATTTCTTCACCCAGATATTTTTTTCTGAGCAACAGACATGTATGCTCAGCTGTGTGATGTCTTCTGCATCTCCAATTGAATGTCTTATAGGAACCCCAAACTCAACATGTATAGAATTTTTTTTTTATTTTTTTATTTTTTAGAGACAGAGTCTCACTTTATGCTCGCGGTAGACTGTCGTGGCGTCACAGCTCACAGCCCAACTCCTGGGCTTTAGGCAATTCTCTTGTCTCAGCCTCCCAAGTAGCTGGGACTACAGGCACCTGCCACAATGCCTGGCTATTTTTTGTTGCAGTTTGGCTGGGGCTGGGCTCAAACCCACCACCCTTTGTATACAAGGCTGGCGCCCTACCCACTGATCCACAGGCACTGTCCTGTATAGAATTGTATTTACATCTATGTGTAAATGATTTTACATGTATTATTTAATTTAATTCATATATGTTTAAAGTAGATGTTATTTCCAAAGTTTTAGGTTGCATTTCCCTGATCCATAGTGAGACTGAATGTTTTTCATTTGCTGTCATGTCAGATATATGGAGAGCAGTCAGATAGTAAAAGTAATTTTCCCAAGGTCAAAATCAGTGTTTAAAAACCCATGTCTCAGTTTCTGCTTTCTTGCTGCTTTCTTACTGGAATAACAGGACATCATTGTTTTGCCTTAAACAATTAGAAAATTAAACTAAATATTTATATTTTAAACAACAATTTTTAGAAACCAGACAATGAGCAGCACAGTGATCCTAAGACAAGTACTACAAATTAGAGGTGCTTCATTCTCTCACTGCCTTGAGAGAATTCCTAGGCTGCAACATAGGGATAGTGAACCCAAACAGACCCCAGTGGTTTTATTGAGTTGAAAAGATAGAGATTGAGAAATGCACAGGCAGTACGGTGAAGAGGAAGCTGCACATAAATTGCAGAAGGGCTCCATAAGTGTGTGAGTGGGTACTTACCTATACATACATAAAAGTAAACCACAAAGGATATAAAAGAGCCATCAAAAAAGTGTAAACAAAGAATCTCCCAGAGTTCACACAATATAATAAATACTTTTTGCCCATCAGTCAGAGTGGAAAGACCTTCAAATGTGTAGGGGCATAGAGCTGAGACTTCAAAAAAGGCATTATCTCAGCTTGGTGCCTGTGGCTCAATGGGCTAAGGCGCCAGCCACGTACACCTGAGCTGGCGGGTTCAAATCCAGCCCAGCCCACCAAACAACAATGACGGCTGCAACCAAAAAAAATGGCTGGGCATTGTGGCGGGCACCTGTAGTCCCAGCTACTTGGGAGGCACAGGCAAGAGACTTGCTTGAGCCCAGGAATTGGAGGTTACTGTGAGCTGTGATGCCACAGCACTCTATCCAGGGTGACAGCTTGAGGCTCTCTCAAAAAAAAAAAAAAAAAAAGGCATCATCTCAGTAGTAGGGCCAAATTAGGCTCAAAAGAAAAGCTATCTAGACCCATTCTTACAAAGCTTAAATACAATACTTGAAAACACCAAACTGGGGCAGCACCTGTGGCTCAGTGAGTAGGGCACCAGACCCAAATACTGAGGATGGCAGATTCGAACCTGGTCCCAGCCAAACTGCAACAACAACGGCAAAAAAAATAGTTGGGCCTTGTGGTGGGTGCCTGTGGTCCCAGCTACTTGGGAGGCTAAGGCAAGAGAATTGCCTAAGCCCAGGAATTGGAGGTTGCTGTGAGCTGTGATGCCACAGCACTCTACTGAGGATGACAAACTGAGACTCTGTCTATAAAATTAATTAATTAATTAATTAATTAACATCAAACTTATTTCAAGTATCTTAATGAAATCCCAAGAAAAGCCCAAAGAGTTAAAACAATGCAAATTCAGCACCCAAGAATGTAAAATTCACAATGTCAGGGGTTTAAACAAGATTACCACGCATGCAAAGATGCAGGAAAATAGAACCAATAACCAGAGGAAAATCTAATCAACAGAAACAGACCCAGAAATAGCACAGAATTAGTTGACAATGACATTGAAATAATTACCAATGTACTCCATTTGAACAAAAAGTTATAGAATACCATGAACATCATAAATAATAAAATGTAAAGTTTAAAAAGACCCCCTTTCAATTTCTGTAGATGAAAAATATATCTAAAATATAAAATACACTAAATAGAATTACTAGCAAATTAGACACTACCAAATAAAAGATAAAACCTGAAGACAAAATGATAGAAACTATCCAAAATAAAGGATAGAAAGGACAACAAATTAAAAAAAAATCAAAATAAAAACAGTGTATTAATGAATGGTGAAAAAACATGGAGCAGCCTAACATAAATATAATTCATATCCTAGAAAGAGATATGGAGATGAGGAAGTTGAAGAAGCAAAGGCCTGGAAAATTTTCAAAGTTGATGAAAAATATAATCCCATAGGGCCAAAAACTTCAATGAACCATTAGCAAATGATATATGAAGATAACCACACAAAGCACATGATAATCAAATTGCTAAAAAAACCAAATGATTAAATTTTCAAAGCAGGATGAAAAAACAGATAACATACAGAAGGAAAATACAATAGAGACACAACTCATTAGTAATAATGCAAGTCAAGTAATACTAGGGTGTCAGCTTTAAAGCACTGAAAAAAAAAAACAAAAACTCCTGTCAACTAAGAATTCTATACCCAGCAAAAATATATCTCAAAAATGAAGGAAAAAATATTTTTGAAGATATATGAAAGACAAGTAATCATCTGCAAGATGACTGTAAAGGAATTCTTCAAGATAGAGAAGGAAAATGATACCTAATGGAAATCTGGATATATCTAAGAAATGAAAGCACATTATGTGGTAAATAAGATGATAAATATAAAAGACTTATTTATTTTATTTTTCTCCTTAAAAGATAATATTCTGTCTGAAATAATAACAACAACATATCATGGAGCTTGTTATACATTCGAGTTAAAAGTATGACAAAGGATGGGGAAGAAAAAGTGGAATTATGCTGCTTATATTGTTCTTATGCAATATATGCAGTGTTTCAATATTATCTTCTGTAGAGTAAGTTAAACATTTGTACTACAAACCCTACATTAATCAGTAAAAATATAAAAATAAGAATAGCTACAAAGTCAATAAAGAAGAGAAAATGAAATCATTAAAAAAATTCCCCATCCATATAGGAGAAAAAAGAGCAAAGGACAGATAAGACAATTGGAAAACAAGACGAAGGACTCCAATCCAATATATAGCACATTCAATTTATATGTGTATAGTGTAAATGCTCTAATTAAAAGATAGAACCTTTCTACCCTAAACAGAAAGCTTGGCAATGAATAAATAAATAAAACAAAATGAAAATAAATAAATAAAGCCAGAGATTGTCAGAATGGATAAAAAGCAAAACCCAATCATATACTGCCCACAAATAAAACATACTCTAAATTTAAAGACAGAGATAGGATGAAAGTAATAGGATGGAAGAAGATACACTATGCTTTGAGGCTGGGCTTGGTGGCTCATGCCTGTAATCCCAGCACTCTGGGAGGCTGTGAGTGGATCACTTGAGCTCAGGAGTTTGACATCTGCCTGAGCAAAATCAAGACTTTGTCTCTACTTAGGCAAGAGGATTGCTTGAGCCCAAGAGTTGGAGGTTGCAGTGAGCTATGATGCCACAACACTCTACTCAAGGCAACAGCTAGAAACTCTGTCTCAAAAAATTTTTTAAAAATAAAAAAACTGATAGAACCCTAATGAGAAGTGCACAAATAGTGTCAGAGATTTTAACAGTCTGTTGTTGACAATTAGTAGAAGAAACATATTTTTAAGACCAATGAAGATATAGAAAACCTGAAGAACAGTCTCAATCAACCTGACCTACATCCTGTATCAACATAATATATAATATTTTCAAGTGTACATTGTACCTTAGCCAAAGTATACTAATTGTACTATATGCTATATTCTGAACCACAAAACAAGTATTAATAGATTTAGAAGGATTGAATTCACACACAGTATTATCTTAGTATAAAGGAATCAAATTAAAATTTAATAATATAAAAAGATTTGGAAAATCTCCCCCAGATAATTGGAAATTAAACACAACATTTATAAATAACTGATGGGTCAAGGAAGATCAAAGAATTTTTAAATGAATGAAAATAAAACCACAACTAATAAAAATTTGTGGGATGCCATTAAAATAGTGCTTTTAGGGAAACTTACAGTATCAAATACTCATATTAAAAAAGAAGACAGCTTTAAAATCAGTGACCTAAGTTCCCACCTTAAGAAATTAAAAAAAGCAAATTAAACCCAAAGCAAGAAGGAGGGAATATTATAATAAAAATAAGGTATGTACATAAAAGATGGAGGGGGTGATCAGAAAAACGTCTTTTGGTATGACAGACAAATCATCCAAGTTGGAACTCCTAATGAAGAATATTTCAAAGAAAATCAAGAAAGAGGACCATGTATACTTGAGGACCCTGGATAGCCTTCTCCATAAAACACCAACAAATTGTTATGCATCCTTGAAGTAAGCAAAGAGATCTGTGACCTGAATATGGAGCTTTCGGACTCCTCTGTCTTCTCTACACATTAGAAGACAATTCTTTTTGCTGAACAGTATGAGCACACAGAAGCCACAAGGAACGTGCTGCCAATATTGTTTGAGACAAACAAAATGCAGCTGTAGCTGGGATTGATCAATTGCTGGCAATTGCTGATTGTGAACCTCCAGATGAAAAAGATTATACAAAATGATTTCTGGGAAATTGTGGCTCTGAACATTCCGTTGTCATCCCATGCCATGGAATCTGCTGTGCACTCAGGTTTGTGTGGAATCAATTCCAAGGCACTCAACAAGCCAATCATGGGCTATAAAAGGAAAAAAAAAGGATCTGGAAATTTGAACCAAGTGAGGCCAAAATAAGAGCAGGAACAGTTGGCTGAGGTGACAAAGCAAATTAAAAGGGAAAGAAGAAAGCAAAGTCCCTTTTGGATGATGACATCTCCCTCAAGAATTACGTATCGGAACAATTATAACAGGGACTTTGCCTAAGAAATGCAATCAGTGCAACCTAGGTCTCTGTCCCCTCAATGAATCCTCAATAAGAAAAATAGATAGGGTGGGGTGCAGTGGTTCACGCCTATAATCCCAGCACTTGGGAGTCTGAGGCAGATGGATTGCCTGAGCTCACAATTTTGAGACCAGCCTGAGCAAGAGCAAGACTCTGTCTCCAAAAAAATAGCTGGGCGTTGTGGCGGGCGCCTATAACCCCAGCTACGTGGGAGGCTGAGGCAAAGAAGACCTCTTGAACCCAAGAGTTTGAGGTTGCTGTGAGCTAACACAACTCTACCTAAGGTGACCAAATGAGGCTCTTGTCTCAAAAAGGAAGGAGGGAAGGAAGGAAGGAAGGAAGGAAGGAAGGAAGGAAGGAAGGAAGGAAGGAAGGAAGGAAGGAAGGAAGGAAGGAAGGAAGGAAAGAAAAAAGAAACAAATAAGAATTACCTATTGGAAAGAATGAATGAAGATGATCTGGATGATGAGTACATTGGTTGAGAAGCACACACTGGAATATAAACATGAACTACCAGAGAAGAGGAACTGGAAACAGAGAGAGGAGGTGACAAAAAAAGGAATCAAGTTAACTTGTTACAGAAGTTACAGAGAAAGTAAGTTTGTGAGGCATCAACCCTGCTAATCAACCTTTTTTGAGGAATTAAACTGATGCAGACTAATAGCTACTGTAGAAGTCTGTAGTATGTTTATGTTTATATGTAATATGAACTCTGCTTTGGAAAACAAAAGTAAACTTTTAATGTTTCAAATAGGAAAAAAGAGTAGAAATTGATCAAATAGAAAACAAAAACTATAGAGACACAGTGAAGCTTAAAGCTGGTTCTATGAGAAGATCAATAGTACAGGTAAACCCCTAGCTGTACTGGTTGAGGATTTTAAAAAAGAGAAGAAATTGCCAACAACAGGAATGAAAGACAGAACATTAATTCACATCCATACATTAAACTCATTGTTTCAAAACTTCCTCAAAGAAATCTTGGAACCCAGATGGCTTTACTTCTGAATTCTATAAAATGAGAAAGAAATGATATTAATTTTATAAAAACTCTTCTGGGAAGTAGAAGAGTGCATATGTCCAACTCCTATTGCCAGTATTATCCTAAAATCAAAATATTGATATTAAAAGAAAAAACTTAAGAGCAGCATCCTTTATGAATATAGACACAAAAATCCTTATTATTATTATTATTTTTGAGACAGTCTCACTTTGTCACCCTTGGTAGAGTGCCATGGCGTCATAGAACACAGCAACCTCCAACTCTTGGGCTCAAGTGATTCTCTTGCCTCAGCTTCCCGAGTAGCCAGGACTACAGCCACCCACCACAACACTGGGCTATTTTTAGAGATAGGGTCTTGCGCTTGTTCAGGCTGGTCTTGAACCCATGAGCTCAGGCTTCCCAGAATGCTAGGATTACAGGCGTGAGCCACCGCACCTAGCCTGAAGCAAAAAACCTTAATAGAATTTTAGCAAATCAAGTCCAGTAATATACAAAAATGGATAAATACATTATGATCAAGTGTGTTTAATTATAGGAATACATGGTCAGTTTAATAATTTAAAAAACTATGTAATTTATCTTATTATCATACCAAGAAAGAAAGACTATTTGAGGGTGGCACCTGTGGCTCAGTGAGTAGGGTGCTGGCCCCATATACCGAGGGTCGCTGGTTCAAACCCGGCCCCTGCCAAACTGTAACAAAAAATAGCCAGGCACTGTGGCGGGTGCCTGTGGTCCCAGCTACTCAGGAGGTGGAGGCAAGAGAATCACTTAAGCCCAGGAGTTGGAGCTTGCTGTGAGCTTTGACTCCATAGCACTGTACCAAGGTTGACATAGTGAAACTCTGTCTCAACAACAAAAAAAAAAAGAAAAAGAAAAAGAAAGGCTATTTGATTATTTCAACAGATTCAGAAAAAAATCATTTGACAAAATTCCATACACACTCATGATCACTCACAGCAAACTAAGAATAGAAAACTATTTCCTCAATCTAAAAACAGGCACCTACAAAAAAATCTTAAGCTAAAATGTTACTTAATATTGAAAGACCAAAGCCTTTTCCAACTAAAATCAGGAACAAAGAAAGTCAAAGTCATAGCTTCAGAATTTTCCTCCAGCTGCTGCTATTAGAATGATGTTTTCCTCTTGTGTTTCAATTTTTAAAAAATTATGTTTATAACCTTTATTGGAGCACTTATCATACTTAATTTAATTAATTAGCTTGTCCTTTTATAGCTGTTTCTCTCTCTAGTAAGACCTTTTTATTTTTATTATTTTTATTTTTTTGCAGTTTTTTGGCCAGGGCTGGGTTTGAACCCACCACCTCCGGCATATGGGGCTGGCACCCTACTCCTTTGAGCCACAGGTGCCGACTTCTAGTATGATATTTTAAAGGATAAATTCTTTGTTTACTTATCTTTGTATAAATATTTATTGAATAACTCAATTATGAATTATAAAATGTCTTAAGGATCATCTAGTTCAATCATCCTATTTTTCATTATAGAAAAGCACACTCTAGAGAGATCTAGTAACTTGCCCAACATCCCACAACAAATTAGTAAGGAATAGTAATCAACTATGACTTTTCTTCAAACAGGTACTGTCTTCTTAAACTGATTATTAAATGAAATAGGCATCAATATTCCCTTTATAGGGTGGCACCTGTGGCTCAAAGGAGGAGAGCACCGGCCCCATATACCAGAGGGGGTGGGTTCAAACCCAGCCCCAGCCAAAAACTGCAAGAAAAGAAAAAGAAAATCATTATTCCCATTATAAATGAGAAAATTATAACCGAGAAAGTTTAAATTATTTGCCCAATGTCAACACTAAGTGTTAAAGTGAGGAGTATACAAAAATAAAAAGTTTCACATTAAAAATATTTTAATCTTGGGCGGCTCCTGTGGCTCAGCGAGTAGGGCGCCAGCCCCATATACCGAAGGTGGCAGGTTCAAGCCCGGCCTCTGCCGAACTGCAAAACAAACAAACAAAAAATAGCCGGGCGCTGTGGCGGGCGCCTGTAGTCCCAGCTACTCGGGAGGCTGAGGCAAGAGAATCGCTTAAGCCCAAGAACTGGAGGTTGCTGTGAGCTGTGACGCCACGGCACTCTACCCAGGGCGATAAAGTGAGACTCTCTATATAAAAAAAAAAAAAAAAAAAAATATATATATATATATATATATATATATATATATTTTAATCTTGGCTTGGCGCCTGTGGCTCAACGGGCTAAGGCGCCAGCCACGTACACCTGAGTTGGCGGGTTCGAATCCAGCCCAAGGGCCCGCCAAAAAACAATGAAGGCTGCAACCAAAAAATGGCCGGGCGTTGTGGCAGGTGCCTGTAGCCCCAGCTACTTGGGAGGCAGAGGCAAGAGATTCGCTTGAGCCCAGGAATTGGAGGTTGCTATGAGCTGTGATGCCATGGCACTCTATCCAGGGTGACAGCTTGAGGCTCTGTCTCAAAAAAAAAAAAAAATGTAATCTTTGGAGCAAGAATATTTTCCATTGATTCACTATTGGTTTGTGCAACCAAAACCTAAGGTTTGGGTTTTTTTGTTTTTTTTTTTTTTGTAGAGACAGAGTCTGACTTTATCACCCTCAGTAGAGTGCCATGATGTCACACAGCTCACAGCAACCTCCAACTCCTGGGCTTAGGCAATTCTCTTGCCTTAGCCTCCCGAGTAGCTGGGACTACAAGCGCCCGCCACAACACCCGGCTATTTTTTTATTGCAGTTTGGCCGGGCCTGGGTTTGAA
>CAUYON010115322.1:0-56128 GCA_963573935.1 Arctocebus calabarensis | reverse complement strand
TGAGACAGAGCCTCAAGCTGTCACCCTGGATAGAGTGCCGTGGCATTACAGCTCACAGCAACCACCAATTCTTGGGCTCAAGCGAGTCTCCTATCTCCGCCTCCTAAGTAGCTGGGACTACAGGCGCTGGCCACAACGCCCAGCTATTGTTTGGTTGCAGCTGTCATTGTTGTTTGGCGGGCCCAGGCTGGATTCCAACCTGCCAGCTCAGGTGTACGTGGCTGGCGCTTTTTTCTGTGTTTAGCAGACATGGAGTCTTGCTCTTGCAGAGGTTGGTCTTGAACTCCTGAGCTCAAGCAATCCATCCACCTCAGCCTCCCAGAGTGCTAGGATTATAGGCACCTAGCCGTCAATTCTGATTTCTTTCTCAGCTTAGCAAGCCCAGACTTTTCTGGCTGAGGAGTTAACACTGGCGCATTATAAGCATTTATAAAGCCCTCATGCTCTGAGATTCCATTTACTGAGTCTTGGATGGGAACTGGGTATTGACTTTGTAAAAGTCCCTCAGTGATTATAATGCGCGGCCAGGGTTGAAAACCGTGGCCAAGGAAACTGTACAAGTTGGATTTGGATCACATCAGAGTTTGACAATAGAGGGAAGAGGAAAGAGAGCCTTAAACTTTACACAAAACAATGGAAGGGGACTTAGGAAAGAAGTGGGATGAGCTCCTTTAAGCAGGAGACTCTGGGGCTAGTTAGACTAGGAGACTGGCGGTGAGAACTTTCTTTGCTTGGTAACGGAGAATTCTTTCGGAAGTGAGAACAGGTTTAGTCATAGACATGAGCATGATTCCTGGCAGAAAAGTATTATATGAAGTCTGTATCTAACCTCCTCCTAGGGGCCAAAGTTGGGGGTTTTCAGGTTTCTTGAGGGTGATGGTGACATCTCATTCTAGTAAAACAAACTCATAATCAAAACTGCCCAACAGGCCAAGGATGAATAGATCAGATAGACAGGACAACCTGTCCCCTAACCCAGGGTTTCCCATCCTTTTTTATCTCACAGCACACTTGAACCTATAAACTTCTGAGACAAACTTAAATTATGTTGATCCAAAAAAAGAGTAAAAAAAAAGAATATACTTCATGTGCTTTGAACTTCTTTTGAAAGTAATTTGATTAACCAACTTCAAAATCTTTCCCAGCACACAAGTTGAAAATCACTGCCCTAGCCTATCCCCTGGAAAAGAATTATCTTCTTACAATGAAAAATTACAGAAAGGTAAAAAGAAAGTAAATTAGCTACTCATCCAGTAAAAAAGAAAAACCTCTACAAAGCCTTGTGGACTTTTTCTTTGATACAGAGTCTCAGCCTGTCGCTCTGGGTAGAGTGATGTGGTGTCATAGCTCACAGCAACCTCAAACTCCTGGGGTCAACTGATCCTTTTTCCTCAGCCTTCCAAGTGGCTGGAACTACAGGTGCCCTCCACAACGCCTAACTAGTTTTTCTGTGTTTAGCAGACATGGAGTCTTGCTCTTGCAGAGGTTGATCTTGAACTCCTGAGCTTTCAAGCAATCCATCCACCTCAGCCTCCCAGAGTGCTAGGATTACAGGCCTGAGCCATCGTGCCGGGCCTGGACATATCTTGATAGGAAATAATGATTTCCTGTAAATGGGATCTTACCTGATTTTTCTTCATCTGACATTGTGCTGTGGCTCTCTCGCTACATCAATAAACACAGGCCTACGTCAGTTTTAAATAGTATTTCGTTATATGGATGATCCATTTTCTAATCCATCTTTGTTGATGGACATTCAGCTCCTTTCCAAGTCAAAGCTGTTAACAGTGAGATAAAGCTGTCTGTAAGCGCGCCTTTGAGACAGACATCCCCTGTGGTGGATATTACATGGTTGCCCAGCCAGGAGTGGAGATGACAAAAGCCCAATTCTCCAGTGGCACTGCTCCTGGCTTCTTGTATTATAATTTATCTGTTATTTGCTTTTGTGTTTCCTTATCCCCGTCCTCCCACACAGTTGTAATGGGCTCTTTGGTTAGGTGTAGAGTAGTACATTATGCTAACACAGTCTAGCCCACTCTCCTTACTAGACAATGCAGAGCTGGGTTGCGTCTGCAAGTCCATTGGCGGTGGGAGAACAGCCTCTGATGCTGAGTCACCAGTTAGAGCCCACTCTGGCTGTGTCGTCCCAACTGTCTTTCTAACAGAGGAGTTCCAGCATGTACTGAGTTTACGAAAAGTGATGGGGAAAGCCCCTACTTGCCTCATTTAAAGAAAAGATTTTATATAATATTTAACCTTTATTTATTTCTCAAGAGTCTAACAAGGGCCTGCTGATGCCATGCTTTGTGGCAGCCCCAGGAAACACAGACACAGTGCATGGTCCCTGGTGTCCAGGGGCTTGGGTTTGCCCAGAGGATGTGATAGTATAATGTTCCTAAATGTAGTTTTCAGTTTTCAGAACTTAAGCTGCCGAGGCTCCTCCCCTCTACAGTATCAACGACTTTAACATTATAGAGAAACTTCTATATAAGGCAAATGGTTTATACTATCCTTAGATTGATAAGACTGAAGCAGTTGTTCTTATGGTTAAAAACTAGAGGAATTTGGCTTGGTCCCCATAGCACAATGGTTAAGGCACCAGCCACATGCACTGAAGTTGGCAGGTTCAAACCTGACCCAGGCCAGCTAACCAACAATAACAACTGCAATAAAAAATAGCTGGGCATTGTGGCGGGTGCCTATAGTCCCAACTATTTGGGAGGCTCAGACAGGAGAATTGCTTGAGCCCAAGAGGTTGAGATTGCTGTGAGCTATGATGCCACAGCACTCTACCAAAGGCGACATAGTGAGACTCTGTATCAAAAAAATAAAAAAACTAGAGTTAGTTAATATACCCTGATTGGCTAAAAAGTGAACTTAAACAAATATCTGCACGTCTTTCCATCGGCAATGTGGGTCGTTATCCTGGCACATGAATTTTGATCATAATAATTTTAAGAGTTTATAGTGACAACTATGAGACAAATGTATGACAAGAGAGGTTCTTGGCATTGTATTTTGTACTTTGTGCTAGATTAACAGAGACTTGGGTTTATTGGGGAAGATCAGTTGTAACTTGAAAAACTCAGAAGAGGCGGGTGGTGGTCCCATGGCCGGAAGGGCCTTTACAGATCAGTTGGTTAATGGGCCTTTACAGATCAGTTGGTTAATGGGCCTTAACTTCTTTCTTTCAGGTACCTCTTAGTACCTTCAGAAACTTGAGAGCCCTCCCCCTAGAAAAATGCACATGTGTATATGAGCACGATTTCTTGTACACAGACCCAAGCAGTTTGCATATTCCCAGCCTAAGAACTTATGATTCGGTCTAACCTCTGGGTTTTATGGAAAGAATTACTCAAGTGTATAGGGAGGAAGACTAGGAGTTCTGTACAATCTTGCTGATGGATTATACCCAAAGAAATGTTTTTCTTTCTTTCAGCACTGGCTGGATCATTCCAAACCCATAAAAAAGCAGATGAAAAGTAAGTTGAATTTAGCCTCCTCAATTATTTTTTTTTTTAATCTGAAAGTAAATTCCTTTGCCAATGTTTTGAGGTGTTACGTTTTCATTAGAACTCAGAAACATTTTAATACAAATTCCATTTTAAGCAGACGATTTTTAATTTTTTAAGGCTGGCCAAAGGTTAGAGTTTAAAATTTGAGTCAGAGTTTTTAGTAGATATTAAAAAAATCCACCATGTTCTCATTTGAAATCAGACACCTCTGCCAGTGAGGACTGATTAATACACTGGTCAGAAACATGACTTCACGCCTGTTATATTCACTTTCTAATGAGCTACAAACCAGACTCAGAAGATGAAGGCTATTTGGGGACCTAGTTCAGCTCTTCCCAACTTACAGGTGTGGGAACCACATATTTTTTTTTTTTTTTTTTTGAGACAGAGCCTCAAGCTGTCACCCTGGGTAGAGTGCCATGGCATCACAACTCACAGCAACCTCCAATTCCTGGGCTCAAGTGAGTCTCTTGCCTCTGCCTCCCAAGTAGCTGGTACTACAGGCGCCCACCACAACGCCTGTCCATTTTTTGGTTGCAGCCATCATTGTTGTTTGGTGGGCCCAGGCTGGATTCGAACCCGCCAACTTAGGTGTATGAGGCTGGCGCCTTAGCCCGTTGAGCCACAGGCGCCGAGCCGGAACCACATATTTTTAATGTTGTGTATGCCTAGGTAATTTTTTAAAATGTATTTTCTCTTAAAAGTACTATAAGGTATTTCTACTACATTTTTAGATGACAGAATACTTTCTAGTTTATGCAGCTCTTTCCTTTGATCCACATTGTACTTTGTAAAAAGTAGATATCAACTTGGAGTATCATGACATTGAGGGGTGAAAGTTAAGTGTCAGTTCTTGGTAACTCAGGCAGATCATAAGGTTTTTCTTCCAGAGCGAGGTTACTAGCCGAAAACCATCTTAGTCAACACCGAAGAGAAGTCCATCTCTGTTTTTCCAACTAAGATTGAAAAGAACTTACTAGCTTTTGCATGCCTCATCATGCCCTCCTGATGTAGAGGGACATCAATGTATTAATGTGTTTTTCCTTTTGTCCATTCTATGATCTTCAAAACTGGGGAAAATCATCTTCAACCTTCCTTCTCCAAATGTTTAGTTGGACCTGCTTATGCTTTGCACTTTCGAGTTAAATACTATTCTTCAGAACCGAACAACCTTCGTGAAGAGTTTACAAGGTAGGACATAGTGCCTAGTGAGATTTCCCCCCAATCCTGCTTGCCTTTGAGTAGCGTATGGGTCTTCTAAATCATGGGTCTGCCTCGCTGTCTGTCTGTCTGCTGTCTTTGTATCTCGGAGCAAGAATTATTAGCACTTTTCCTCTGCTTCTGTATTCTGGTGAACATCCATGACTTTGCTTAATTTGACATTTTTCTTAGTGAATAGAAATGAGGAGATTCATTTTCTTGTCACACTTCTATTTTCTTGGACCTTGGGTAAATTGGTTGGTTGTGTTCTATGGGGTTTTATTTTTGGCTCAGCTACAAAGGGAAGGGAGATAGGGGGAGAGCATTTCTCATCCCAAAATTGCCATCTTTTTTTTTTTTTTTTTTGCTTTTACCAAGTTGTGATTTGAACTATCTTATTTTTTTAAGTGATTACAAAATTGTTATAAGAAACCCTCTCTTCTAAAAAAAACTGCAGGAATTAGAATAAGGTTGTTAGAATCCCTTCATGTTATCTTTTCCAGCTCTCCTGATTTTTTTTTTAAGTTTTACATCTGCCTACGTCTATCTCTTGGACTTCAGAAACAGAATAGAGGAAAAAGAGAGTTTCAGTGACATTTTTGAGCATGGAGTTTCTCTCCAGCCACCCTTCCGCCATGAAATTCTCTACTCAGCCTTTTCTTGCTTTTCATATTCCCAGAGCCTCCTTGGCATTGTTTAGGGGTAGACTTCATTGGTGACAGGTGGGCTACTGGGTGGTCCATGGTGATGGCCACCAGCTTGGAAATGACCACCTAGAAATGCTTTACAAGCCGGTTATCACCATTCCCTACAGGAAGGGTCTAGTGTGTTTCTATAATTAGGTTTTCCTAAGGAATTGAGAGTTCTGTCCATGTCAGCATTGATACAAGTATACACGATGATATCCTTAATTTCAAAATGAAGTTCAATGGAGGTCAAACTCCTGTTGGGAAATAGGAACATTCTGGAATGTACTAGAACCATTAGTGCACCACCCCCACCCCCATTTCTGACAAACAGTAATTCCAGTGTTCCTCCTCAGAGGCCTTTATGAAATGCTGCTTCCACCTGTCATCAAGGCCAGTGGTTTTTAACCTGGGTTGCATGAATCAGAACACCTGGGAAGCTTTTGAACAAATCAGATTCCTGGGAGTTGCTCTTGCGTGCAGGAGTCTGATTGTGTAGGTACGGAGTAGAGCTCGGGCAGCTTTGGTTTTCATAAAGCGCTATAAGTGGCTCTGATGCCCACGTCCTCCTGGTTAAAAAAAAAAAAAAGACAACTTCGTTTAAGCCAAGACATTTATTTGTTACCTAAGTAAGCCCCCATTAGGTTATTTGCTGCCTTGTCCCCATGTTTTATAACTGGTTACAGTCCAATTCCAGGATTTTTCTTCTTTTGTGTGTGCGCGCGCGTGCCCATTTTGTTTTGTAAAAGACAGAGTCTGCAGCTAAACTGCATCAGGAAAAAAAGCCTCAAGCAGTTGCTGACTATAGTCAGCCGCAGCAGAGCTAGCTTAGAGCCAGACCCGGTGGCTGTGCCCTGCCTGTCCCTGTTGGGCATGTTGCGTGCTGCCTGTGCACCACTTTCTGTGTGCGTGGTCTGCTCTCTTTTCAAGCACCAAGGGGGGTGTGGAGTCTGTCATCGGCCCATGCGGAGATCCATGTTCCATCCTCCCAGTATCTTGCAAATTCCCCACATGCACTCACCTTTCTAGCTAGGTTCTACGGTGCCTTCCTGGAAACCCAGGAGGAGATGCTTCCACCAAAGTTCTCATTTGATTGGACTCCCTTTTTACAATGCAAAACTTCCATGCTGACCGTGGGGGTGGGATTCGTGCTGGGAAGTTGGGGATTGGAAGTGGCTGGGAGGGAGTTACCTTCTGTTGACTTTTGTATATGTTTGTCAGGTACCTGTTTGTTTTACAACTCAGGCATGACATTCTTTCTGGAAAGTAAGTATGTTTTTGTTCTAACTCTTAACCCGGGATAGATCACAGTATAAATTTCAAAATAATTCACTGTTTTAACTCTTTTACCCTTGTTCCCTTTTCAAAATTCAAAAAAAAAAAAAAAGTGCACCAGGCATTGTAAAGTGAGTCTAATACTTGTATCACTGTCATTATCATCCTATTTTAAATGATTACTATATGGCTTGAAGCATTTCCAAGAGCATTTAATATCTTAAGTGATGTGTATTTGGGAATAACTCTTTCCCAGATCACATCACTCATCCCATTCATAATGGCTTTTGTCGTATTTGCAAGCAAGATACGTTATTAGTATGTATACACTTACAAGTATTCAGACAGTCAAAAAAGTCTCATTCATCACCATTTGCATTTAAGTAATATAAAGAGATTGTGTTCTGATTCCAATGGAAAGACCTTTAAACATTTCATCTCACTTCCTTTTCCCCCTCTTAAAAATGGTTTTTAAATGCTAGGCCTCTGGCTACACACAATGTTTGTTGAGCACAAGAAACTTTGGCACTGAACTGGTTGATTTCGCATGCAATATTAATTTATTTGAAAGGAGATTTCAACAGCCATAGCTCTTATAATTTTTGTCATTTTTCAGCATATGTATTGAATATTATCTATTACGTGAAAAACTAAGGCTGTATTGAGTCTAAAAAGCAATTCCTGATATTGACAAGAATACATTCTTATTTTGAATATAAAATGAAGGAAATTGAAAATATAATTTCTGAAATTTGCGAACTCTTAATAGACTCTGTGCTATAAAAATCTCAGTGGAATGTACTCCCTAGAACAAGTAGATTGTACAGTGTATACATTTGCCTTATGCAGCCATGCAGTACAAATCTTTGGTTGGTGTGTGTATCGTGAGTGTGTGTATTTTCTTTTTTATCTCTTTCTCTCTCTCTTCATATGTGCTCCTCATACCAAAAGCCTTGTAACTCTAGAAATTGTCTTCAATTTGGAAAAATATTAATGGCAACACCTTGCATTTGTACAGTACTTTGCAGTTTACACGCATTCAGCCTGATTTACTACACTTCAGAGCAGAATGGTATTCTTGTGTCCATATTTCCTCCTACCATTGGGATGACCTTGAGCATGAGCCTTTAACACTCATTTCCTCGTCTATAAAATGGTGCCGGGAGGGGGTAAGGGAAGGCCTGGCAACACCCGTCCTAGGGGTTTACAAACTTGTTGCACTAGCCAAAAGGGAAAATATATGTGAAAAAGCTTTGAAAACTATGAAGTGCTATACCAATGTATGTCATTATTATTTTTCTACCTACGTATGAAAATTAAGTATGAATGATCACAGGATTTGTAGTAATATTGTTCTATGGCTTTGCCTCGATTATACTTATTAGAATTCCACGTGTATCCAGTTGTCCTGGCAACATTAGTTCTGGTGTCTGTGTGTTTATTTTTAACACTATGACCTTGTTTTAAGAAAGATTGAAGGCAGCTTTAAAAGATGCAGGTACTATATCAGAATAAAACACATTTAAAATAAGTTTTAAAATAAGGCAAGGGATGCTTTTCATTATGTGTTCCAAACGTCTCCATTCTTACCAAATTCAGTAAAACTTTCTATGGTTGATAGAAACTATACCTAGACCTGGTTATTTTGCTATATGGTGAGAACTCACTTTAGGAAATTTGTAGTGTGAGTTGGCTTGTTTGTAGTCTTTTAAATAGACAGTAAAAAATCACTATCCAGATATCACTACCTTTTGAAAAATGATTTTAATGACATTTTATGTGGTTACGAGCACTTAAGTTCCTATTTAAAATTAATTTTTTTTCTTTTTCTTCAAGATTGAAATGCCCCTATGAAACGGCTGTGGAGTTAGCCGCTCTCTGTCTACAAGGTACATTAATCTTCAGCAGTAATTAGCATTTTAATGTTGTTGCTTTTAATTTCAACAAATGAGTGTCTCCTTTGCACCAGGCCTGGTGTTGAGCTTTGGGGATATAAATGAATACGACACAGTCTCCGTCCCCAAGTAGCTTGCAGTCCGGCGAGGAAGGTGGGCAGAGTAGACTGTGAATCCCTTAGGAGCAGAGAAGTTCAAGGAATTTGAGGGAGAAAGGCGGGAGGGGAGTGGTGAGGAGGTGATGGTGAATCCAGGAACCAGGGCATAAAATAGAAGAGCAGTGCTGAATGGCATTCCAGGGTGAAGGTCAAGAAGGTGGATAGGTGGATGACCCTGGACCCCATTTGCAATGATGCCTTGAAAGGCTCCTTAAGAGGGAGGCAGGCCTGGCCAGATACACCCTTTAGAAAGGCCACGCTGGCTTATGGGGAGAAGGAATTGGAGCCAGACCCAAGCTGGAACTGGGAGCACGGTGAGGAGATGCTGCTGTCATAGAGGCACAGAGAGAGACTAGGGCGGAGGTCGTTTGCAAACACACACATACACACACGCCCCGACACAACAACAAACGACACTAGTGGTGCAGTGATTAGGCTTGGGTGTTGAAAGAGGAGTCCGAGGTGACTCATAGGATGCTTCCAAGGGTGGGTGGTGGCAGTGGTGAGTGGTTGGAAGAGTTGGGCTATGGAGGAGGAGGAGGAGATGGGCTACACGGCCCTCTTGACTGCGAGTTGTCAGAAACTCCAGCATTTTCTTGAGTATCTGAATCTGGCTGGTTCAGAGAGGTCAGGCTAGAAGCATTGATGAGAGATCATTAGCATGTGGGTGGGAAGAGGATGGTAAGAGGTTTGCCTGCACGATTGCCCAACATCCCTGTTCATCTGTGTGGTGCCCTGGTGGATTATAGTTTCAAATGCTTGGGACACACTTGCTGAAGTCTCTAGCACTCAGTCGGAGAATGCTAGTGTGTAACCGCACATCGGGGATTTCGTCAGTACTCACGGACATATGTAGTATGCTCATTTACCACTGCAGTGCGTTCATCAGCTTTAGTTGGAGTATGGACTGATGCAGTCATTCATAATTGGTAATTATTTATCATGCTATTTGGCCTTCCACTTTGGTGTTTCACCAATTTTTAAAAAGTTCAACTGAGAAGTTCCTTCAAATTATAGAATTAGTACACACGTACTACAGACTGTCAGGACAGCAGTTCAACCACCCGGCAAGCGGAGGGAAGGAAGGAACCCACTGTCCTGCTGCCCACAGACAACCGGTTTCTATCTATGGGTTTCGAACAGACTTTTACAAATGCGTTTCCAATCAGACTCATTTGCTAATTTTTGTATATTTTTTTAAACTTGGAGTTTTTAGTGTATGCATTTTGTCATGTTTGTAGTCATGAAGGTGGTTCTGAATGACTTCAGGATACTCCCATTACCTGATACTTCCATTTCTCAGTCACTTCTTATTTTTATTTATTTATTTATTTATTTTTTGAGACAGAGTCTCACTATGTTGCCCTCGGTAGAGTGCAGTGGCATCGCAGCTGAAAGCAACCTTAAACACTTGGTTGGGCTTAAACAATTCTCTTGCCTCAGCCTCCCAAGTACCTGGAACTACAAGTGCCTGCCACAACGTCCATCTATTTGTTTGTTTGTTTTGTTTTGCAGGTCGGCCAGGGACGGGTTTGAACCCGCCACCCTCGGTATATGGGGCCGGCGCCCTACTCGCTGAGCCATAGGTGCCGCCCCCAACTATTTTTTGGTTACAGTTGTTTAGCTGGCCCAGGCCGGGTTCGAACTTGCCACCCTCAGTGTATATGGATGGCACAATAACCACTGTGCTACAGGCGCTAAGCCTCAGTTATCTTTTAATTTCATTACCTAACGGGGGCATGGTTTATAGTAGCCACCCAGGAATGCAGAGTAAATTGAATGAATGAGATTGGATAGACCCTTGAAGAAGGAGGAGCCTCCCATGTGGTCTGAAGCCACTGGTGGTGGAGGTGATGATAATGTCATCTGTAGCCATCTGTGCCAGTTACAGTGCTCCGTGCTTCATAGCCTTTTTTCTCTGGGAGGATGTTCCTGTAGTGAGTGCCGTGGCTTGAGGAATGTGGCAGTAACCTCTCCATTTTGGCCAAGTACAGAGTTCACTGACTCAGCAAGTAGCCTTCTTGCCCCCTAGAGTTCCTGAGCTGCCAGACGTTATACCATTAAGCTTAGCAGCCCCGCAGTAGATGTCAGGGTGTAGCTAATCAGAGGAAAGCATCCACTCAGACTGGGGGCCATTAATCCATTGGAAGTTCTCCCTGTCGGGGTGTGCAATAGCACAATATCGCTATCTTGTGCATGGTCCTGACTGAGGAGAAGACGGGCACGTGAGCAGATGACCATCCCACTCCCCATGTGGTGAAGGTTTCACCACACTTCCCAAGTCCTGCTGTACTACAGCCGGAACGTTGCCCCAGAGCAGAGGCAGACAAGAATAAGGGCAGTGTCTGAGAGCCTTCCTTGGAGATATTGCCCAAATATCAGTGTCATTTAAGAAGTAATCGTATGTCAGATAGAAATAAAAAGGCTTTGAAAACAGACACATGGGGGAAGCGCTTGTTACCCTGTCCCTGTGTGTAACAAGAGGAACATCTCTTCTGTAAATGCTGCAGCCTGTTTTCCCCTTCAGCCACAGCTGAGCCAGCTTGCCTGGGACTCTCAGGATCACTAGCGTGTCTCCCGGCTTTGCGTAGAGTGAGGGGTTGTCTCCTCCCATGCTTGGGCCTTGCAGACATTTCTGTTGCGGTTGTCCTTGGATCAGTGGTGCCTCCCGAGTTGTGATAACAGTGGCCCTGCAGGGAGGCTGTGCTCCGTTGGGAAAGAAGTTTGTAATAGCTTCGAAAATTAATTCAGGTAACAGAAGCAAAAGGAAAAGGGAGGCGGGTGTATAGGAAACTCATTGGATGCACACCTGTGGTCTTGTTTCCTGCTGGTAGTAATTCCCATTTAGGGATGAGGCACCAGAGATATTAAGTGACTTGCCCAAGGCCACATGGATAGCACGTGATAGAGCTGGGATTCATACCCTTCTGTGTCTGAGCTATTTTCTGCACCTTCCACAGTCTCTCTCAAGGTGGGCCTGGCTGCAGAGGTTGCTTTTCTAGCAGACTCTTGGAAGGCAGGTGTGCTACTCAGAGAGGGCATACCAGGCATCACTCGGGACTGTTTGAGTCCATTAATGATGAGATGGGACACCAGCCCCCTTGCCCAGTCCTGATACACCAAGGACAGTGTCACTATCTGTCCTCCAGTGCTTGGTCAGTTGGTGGGATTTGCTGGGCTAGGCACAGGTAAGCCTGTGAAATGCAGGACTCCGTTGCCTCACTTTGGCCCCTGGATGCAGGGGAAGGGGTGGTTCATATCCAGGGACTGTCTTCCCAGACCAGACTTAGGGTTAGGGTTTCAGAGTGACCTCTTAGGGGTCAGTGGTGGCCTCTGACTTTGGGAGCCCAGCCCTCATCTTTTCTAATCAAATATTATTTCCAAAGCAGAGTCTTCATTTGTGCCTTTGCCCAAAGTCTTAGGGCTGGGTTCCAGTTCAGAGTCGCAGATGTAGGCAAGGGACTGCTGTCAGATGAGGAGACATTGTCCAGGTCCCTGCTCTGTGTCAGACGTTGTCTGGTCCAGTCCTCCCACTTCTCTGAGTTTGCTATCACTGCTTCCTCCGTTTGGACAGGGATGTTTCATGGACTTTTCCAGCCAGGACTATGCAGGCCAGGCTGCGGGTGGGATACTCAGAAGCCCCTATCAAGCCCGGCGTGGCCTATGTGGGGTGATGAAAAGGGATGCTGGGTACACAGCAAGTGGTTGTCACTGGGGGTGTTCAAGCAGGTCCTGCTGAATCAGTTGGTGAGGTTTGATGTGTGAGACAGAGGTTATTATGTGATGTGTTTCCCGCATCAGCCATGTCAGCATCGTCTGGGGACTTGTTACTATAGAAATGCACATTCCAAGGCCTCATTCTAGACCTGCAGTCAGGCTCTGGGGATGGGCCCAGTGATGCTCCGTTTGAGGAGCCCAGTGATCACCATTTGAGGTGATTCTGATACATGTTCAAATTCAAAACCACTATTATAGATCAGTGCTTTTCCAGTGAACGTGCCTACCAGTCCCCCGGGCAGCTCGTTAAATGGCAGGTTTTGCTCGAGTAGGGCTGAGATGGGGCCTGAGATTCTGCATTCTGACAAACTCCCAGGAGATGTCAGTGGTGTTGGTCTGAGATGTAGCCTAGTATGAGGGGGTCTTTGGAACTTCCTTTTCATTCTGGGAGCTGCCTCCTGGGCTGTGGGGTGGGGAGAATGGATTTTCTCATCTGTGTCCTGGAAGATAGGGGCTCCCATGTCCTCTGATCCTTTGTTCTTTGGGGGACTAGGCTAGAGCAAGAGCCTCTAGGCACTATTTGGGCTTTTGGCCAGGGTTGCAGGCTTGTGTGGCAGCCCCCCCTTTCCTTGCTGCACAACCGTTTCCCTCCCAGGCTCTGTCTGCCTTGCCAGTTGCTCCTACAGCCCTCAGCCCTCCTCCCTGACCCCCTCTCTCCTTCCCTTCCTAACTCCCTCCCTCCCTCTCTCGCTGTTTTCCCCTTGGATTCTGCACGTACTGAATTTTTGATCTGTCTTCTGCAGCACTGCAGCCCCTGAAGTGCTGCTCTGACCTACCCTTAACGAGAGCCTTGTTAAATGGATGTTTCCAGGCAGATCCTCATTCCCTGCAATTTGCCTTTTATTGCAAATTCAGGGTTCTACCACTTCATGGGGGAAAATGTGATTGTGGCCTCCCAGGGTGGGAGAAACGGTGGAGAGAAAGACAGTAATAACTAAGAGGATGCTGTATCATCTGAAGGGGGGGGGGGGGCGTTCTAATGCTTCCTGGGGATTTCTAGAGTGTGTATATGGCTACCGAGAGAGCCAAATCCTCCTGAAGGGAGAGGGTTATACGTCGGGGGTGAGTACCTGTGCTTTATAATCGTGCAAAGTGCCTCTGGACCTGGTTGCAGCAATAACCAAAAACGTTCATGGTTTCCTGTTTTCCTCCCTTTTCTGAAACTTGCAGCGGAGCTTGGAGAGTGCGAGCTTCCAGAACACACACCAGAGCTCGTGTCTGAGTTTCGGTTCATTCCAAATCAGTCAGAAGCCATGGAATTTGACATCTTCCAGAGGTGGAAAGAGTGCAGGTACCTTGACGCTACCATCTGGCGTTGTGATGGATTTATTGATTTTGTCATCTATAAGCGTTTGTCGGACTCCTTTATCTGCCAATAGAATCGCTCTGTTGGTGACTGGAAGATTGCAGCTCCAACTCTTTCCCTCTGTGTCTCCGTCCTGTTTCTGCAAAGCCCAGGTGTCATCTCTCTTTTGAGAGATGTGTGACAACAAGCAAACCATATTCTTTTTTTCTCTCTGAAATGCAGAGCCTGGTTCCATTCTGTTTGTTGTGTCACAGCTGTCCTTGTGACACCTCAGGTGTGGATGTCAAGGAGACTCTGCCCCAGCACACTCCCACACACCTGTGTCTCTGGTGACCTTCTAGGGCTAACATTTTAGAAATAGGCTCTGATGCAGAGGAGCACACTCGTTTGAGACCATGTATTGTCACATTTCAGGAAATGTGGCTGACATGCCCTGTTCCAGCTGTGTCGTGTGTCCCTGTGGTCTTTTCCCCATCCATTCCCCCTGCAGTCACCACTTTTATGCCTGTACTACCAGTACTTCCCTCTCATTCCATCTTCCCCAAACACTGCCTGTTCCAGTTGCCCTTGGACTCTGGAACTTAGCATGGCTTCCTATTGTCCCTTAGTCATTCTGCATAGCTGCTATGACTTTCAATGGAAGGTGGCAGTAACGCATTCTCATCGTATGACATTAAAAGGATGTAGAAGTGTGCAGGGGAGTCGCCCTGCCCCCCCCCACTCACACAAATCCCTACCCACTGTCCTCCCTGCAGGAAGCTATTGTTGACTGTCTTGTATGTGTCTTCCCAGCCTTTTCCCTCTGCATTTACACGTACATGGCTATACACAACAACATTGTCTTGTTTCCTTAAGTGGTCGCATTATAAGTACTGTCTGTGATCTTTCTGCTCAATTGACAGCACATGCTGCTTTGTTACTGTAACCCGGTGTCCCTCCTTGCTTTAATTGCTATGTAACATCCCATCGTATGGCTGTGCCCTTCAGAGTTCTGTGGATGTACCAGTTGCAGTTCACATGTGTTTCCATTGGTTTTTCTAAGGGGAAAGAGCCCTGCCCAGGCGGAACTGTCCTATCTGAATAAAGCGAAGTGGCTGGAAATGTATGGAGTAGACATGCACGTGGTCAGGGTAAGAACCGTGTGTGTTTAAGTGACTCGGTTTTGCTGTTACTGAAAGATGTACAGTGTATAAACCAAGTAACTTGTGATGAGGAAACTGTTTTTGCAATCTGCTATGTGATGACCTGTGAGAACCCTCTACCGATTGTCACTTCGTTTGTTTGTAGGGAAGAGATGGCTGTGAATATTCTCTTGGACTGACGCCGACAGGCATATTAATCTTTGAAGGAGCTAACAAAATAGGCTTATTCTTTTGGTAATTTAGTTTTGTCTAATCTTACAAACGTCTTTTCCTATCTTGTGATGGAATTCTATGTGGTGGATGATTATCGAGGCATATTTGCAACACCCAGATTTGTTTTAAAAGCATACAATACAGCTCGGTGCCTGTGGTTCAAGCAGCTAAGGCACCAGCTACGTACACCTGAGCTGGCAGGTTCGAGTCCAGCCTGGGCCCGCCAAACAACAATGACGGCTGCAACCAAAAAATGGCTGGGCGTTGTGGCGGGCGCCTTGTAGTCCCAGCTACTTGGGAGGTAGAGGCAGGAGACTCGCTTGAGCCTTGGAATTGGAAGTTACTGTGAGCTGTGATGTCACAGCACTCTATCCAGGGTGACAGCTTGAGGCTCTGTCTCAAAAAAAAAAATACCATACCATTGTCGTTGTGGGTGTGTATGGCAGTTGGAACTTCTGCATAATCACACGTGAATGAGTGATTTCTCATGACTGGTCAATCTAAGCTTAAAAAGTAGAAAGGGAGGCTGGGCACAGTGGCTCACGCCTTTAATCCTAGCACTCTGGGAGGCAGAGGCAGGTGGATTGCTTGAGCTCAGGAGTTCAAGACCAGTCTGAGCAAAAAGTGAGACCCTGTCTCTATCAAAAATAGAAAACCTGAGGCAGGAGGATCGCTTGAGCCCAAGAGTTGGAGGTTGCTGTGAGCTATGACAGCATGGCACTCAACCCCAGGTGACAGCTTGAGACTCTGACTCAAAAAAGAAAAAAAAAAAAAAATAGAAAGGAAACTGCTGTTTGATGTACAGATTGTTTTATTGCAGATTGCGTTTTTAAAATGCTTTCTCTCTGACCAGGCCTAAAATTACCAAAATGGATTTTAAAAAAAGCAAACTGACACTCGTGGTGGTCGAGGATGACGACCAGGTAGGCCTTGCTCCTGTCTCCACCCCCAGCCGTGAATGATCCTGCATCAATGTGACAGATGCCCAAACCTGGACCTGCCGCTTCCTCTTCCAGGGGCGGGAGCAAGAACACACATTCGTGTTCCGGTTGGACAGCGCCAGGACCTGCAAGCACCTGTGGAAGTGTGCGGTGGAGCACCACGCGTTCTTCCGGCTGCGGACGCCAGGAAACGGCAAAGCCAGCAGATCCGACTTCATCAGGCTGGGCTCTCGCTTCAGATTCAGGTGGGAGCCTCTTTCAAAATGTGAGTCGTGTGTTTCACAGAAGAGCAGCTGTGATTTTTTTCTGTGAATGGGCCAATGGACTTGAGTCCAAAGTGGGTTATATATCCTATCCCCTCTTCTTTCTTTTGTTTTTTTTTTGAAACACAGTCTTACTTTGTCGCCCTGAGTAGAGTGCTGTGGTGTCAGAGCTCACGTCAACCTCAAACTCTTGGGCTCACGCATTCCACCTGCTTCAGCCTCCCGAGTAGCTGGACTATAGGTGTGGCCACTACACCCAGCTAGATATTCTATTTGTAGCAGAGAAGGGGTCTCACTCTTGCTCAGGCTGGTCTCGAATTTTTGAGCTCGAGTGATCCACCTGCCTCAGCCTCATGGAGTGCTCAGATTACAGGTGTGAGCCACCTCACCCAGCCTCTACTTCTTTCTTAAGGTGAATCACTGAAGCCAAATTGGCCTCCTTATCCTCATTGATAAAATGGAACTAATAATAACAAAATTGTTTTTTGGTTTTTTTTTTTTTTTGAGACAGAGCCTCAAGCTGTTACCCTGGATAGAGTGCTGTGGTATCACAGCTCACAGCAACCTCCAATTCCTGGGCTCAAGCGAGTCTCTTGCCTCTGCCTCCCAACTAGCTGTAGAGGGACTATAGGCGCCTGCCACAACACCTGGCCATTTTTTGGTTGCAGCTGTCATTGTTGTTTGGCAGGCCGGGCTGGATTCGAACCCGCCAGCTCAGGTGGACGTGGCTGGCGCCTTAGCCCGCAGAGCCTTAGGCGCCGAGCCAATTAACAAAATTGTTAATAGCTGACATTGAGCCAGAGCTGTGCTGTCCACTACAGTAGCCACTAGCCACGTGTGGCAATTGAGGTGAATGATGCTAAGTAGATTTTAAAATGTTTCTCCCGTTACACTGGCCACATTCCAGTGCCAGGAGCCATGCGAGGCTACTGCTGCTGTACTGGGCAGTGCAGACATAGGGCAGAGCAGCATTGCAGAAAGTTCTTTTGGATAGCCCCGCACTGGAGCTCTTCATGTACTTTAGTAAGGTAGGTTGATTTTGCCCATTTCACATACAAGGAAATTAGAGTCCAGGGCATTCTATAACTGCCCAAGTTACACACTTACAAAGCCAGTAACTGGGAGAGCTAAGATTCAATCCCAGGTAGTCTGGCTCTTAAATTTCTGACTGCTCCTGTATTGCTTTTCACGTTGCTAACGTCAAGAAATTTGGGGCCATTCAGAATGAGAGCGGATGGTCAGTGTGTGGTGGATGTGAGTGTGACCCAGGGTAGGCTCAGTAAATATCTGAATCTAAAAAGAGCCTGAAGGCAGAGCTTATTCTGATGTATTTTTTGCTTACAACTAAGACCATGTTTAACTCCCTGAGTTTGTTGAAAATGAGGATCAGTGACCTTATCTGAGACCTTTGCAATCAGAATCAATAGGTGTGCACACGTGTATGTATGTGTAAGGCACAGTTTGTGTTTTGAGGCTCATTTGCCCGGTCTGAGAATCACAGTTACAAGATCTGAAACTTCACATGGTTTCATAACCTCTACCCACACATGGCACATCCCTGAACTCTATTTAAAATGCCAAAGATTTGCTCATGTCGCATTATCTACCATGCAAGGAAATGGCTGTGCACTTCTGTTTAAAGAATTGTGTTGTTTGAATGTGTTTTGGAATGCTCCAAGGAGGGAGAAAGACAAAGTCGTTTTTAAGAAAGAACCTAATCACAGAATTCTGCAGAAAGTGGAAAACGTGAAAACTACAGAGGGTAGCAGAGATGCCTTTGTCTATTCGAGGTAGAAGGAGGTGGGAATGATGGTCAGAGTGTTGGCCAAGGCAGGCTTTTCCCTCCTGGGAAAAAAATTGCCCCAGGATTTGTCCCAGACCACACTCTCTTCTGCTCTTCCAGAAGTTTTAGAAGGAAAGGGAAGTTTGGAGATGAGGTTGCCCCTTGGAGGTGCTCAGAGCAGGTGGCAAGTAGCTCCTTCTGTCTTATAAATCAAACCAAGGGCAACTAGAATGAAGAAGTAGTGGGTGGACCAGACAAAACCAGCAGCCCTCCTGGAAGCCGCAGCTGGGTGTCATGTTGGTTGAAGCCCAACAAGCCTTGGTGAGACAAATAATGTTTTCCTTGGCATAGCAAGGAAAGCCAACGCTTAGTTAAGTGGGCATTGCGAGCAGCCTTGTAAAAGGAGAGTGAAATGTCTGTGCAGTGTGTTCCATGAGAGGTGATTTTACGTGCAAATCAATGTTCTCTTAATCAAATGTTCCGAGTACTCAGACCTGTTTGATTGGTGCAGCTAAGTGGCTGGTACCTAACTTGCAGGTTTTGTCCTTTGATGGAAACATCTGCCCCTGTAATACAGCCTGGCTTTGGCAAAGATTTTATTTCCACATGGAAGACGAAGTGTGTCGGTGTCAAACAGGTTTGAGCTAAGTTGAAAGGGAGCTCAGAGTCTTTGGAAATGAAAGCGTGCTTTCAGATACACATAATGAGACTCCAGTATCGGTGACGTGAAATCAAATATTTACTTCCCAGTGGGCGGACAGAATATCAAGCCACACACAGCTCCAGGTTACGAAGAACCAGCACCTTCGAGAGAAAGCCGAGTAAACGTTATCCGTCCCGGAGACATTCGACGTTCAAAGGTTGGGTTGGGTTTTTCTGCCTGGGCGTTTTATGTGATGGTTTAGTCAGTTAAGCAGCTTGTGAAGAAACTTTCCGTCATTCCACTCCATTCTGGAGCTTTTTGAGGAAAATCCTAGTCGTGTCTCTTAGTGACAGGCTGCTTCTGCCACCTCTGTCATTAGTCTGTCCCCATTGGATGTACTCACTTGTTCCTCCTCCTTGTCCATAATTTTTTCCATGTGCTTCCTTTCAACCAAGCCCTGGAACCTCGGGAATATCATAAGGAAACCCCCTTTTTGTCTATAGAAGGTATTGCATCTTGAAACTCAGTTCATTCTCTCCCCCATCTTGCAGCTGCGTGGGGATACCAGGCTCCTACTCAGTGGATTTCTGACCAAGGTCAAGGAGATGAGAACTTGTACCGACGTGGCTGAGCTCCTGCTGTCAGTCCAAACACACCTCACTAAGCCAGGCTCAAATGCCTGCGCCCTGTACCTTTCAGGAGCTCTGCTGGTTGCATCACTTCCACCACATGAGACCTGGATCACGGCCCTGCTCAGCCAGTGTGCATGCAGGCTGGGTTGATTTCCTTGAAGCAAGCCTTGCCATCCCTCCTCATAGCCCTTCTTTCTCGGCACGGGACTGCTCCAGCATTTGGGACACCCAGTTAGCACGAAGTTGCTCACCCTCTGATAGCGCAGCCTGTCTGCACTTTTCAGCCCCCCAGCTCCTTCCATATGTTTTTCCAACACAGCTCAGGATGTAGTGAGTCCTCCAAGGACCTGGTACCTCTATCCACTCCCTTCTAGAATGTTTATTTATTTATTTAGAGACAGAATCCTGTTCCGTTGCCTGCGCTAGAGTGCAGTGGTGGCTAGTTCACTGCAACCTCATACACGCTGGGCTTACGATTCTCCTGTCTCAGCCTCCCGTGTAGCTGAGACTACAGGCACGTTACAACACCGGGCTAATTTTCCTATTTCTAGTAGAGACAGGGTCTGACTCTTGTTCAGGCTGGTCTTGGAACTCCTGAGCTCAAGCGATCCTCCCACCCCAACCTCCCAGAGTGCTGGGATTACAGGTGTGAGTCACTGCACCTGGCCCCTTCTAGACTCTTTAACATTGTGTTTCCATCCTTTCTGAACTAGCAGTACAAGAGCATGACAGCCTGAAATTCTTAGCCACTTTGGTGAAGGGAAAATGCCCACAGCCTAGGAAATGTGTTCTTGCCTTCTACAAAGGCTGAGGGCTGAAATTGTCCAGAGAGGAGTGATGGGTCGGTGAAGGGTGATCGAAGCAACTAGGGAGGGAGGGGTGAGAACCGTCTCTGTTCCCAGGGCTGTTTCTCCATGAGGAGGTTTATCCCTGTGTGTGTAATCCACTGGGACAGTCTTCCAGAAATAGCCCAGTATATGGAAGAGTTTTGCAGAGATAAGAAGAGCTATATCCAGACAACAGGGAGCTCCCAGGCCTATAGGTGTGAGCAGGCACAAAGGAAGACCCCTGGGGTGCCTTTCCGGGGGGGGGGGGGGTGTCCCACGGCTTCAGAGGCCTCCGGTTTCTGTCATGCTCTTTCGCCTTCCTACCTGGTCTCTGTCTTTTTCCTCCTTTATTTTTCTGACATTGTTTTTTCCCAGCCAGAGTTCTGTCATCTTCTTTGTGAAGCTTTTAATGATTTTTCTCTGCCACTTTTTAAAACAAATTAAGAGTTTAGATGAATCAGCTCTGCCTCATTCCCTGGCCCCTTTCACCCAGCCTCTGTTCCATCCCTGCTCTGGGGTCCCCCAGTCCAGACTCATGTTTGCATTTCGTCCTCCGTTACCTTGCCCTGTTTTGCCTTTTACACGCCTCCCTGTCTCAAGCTCCTCGAGACCAGGGACTGTCCGGTGGGTGGTTCCTGAGTGACCTGGAGGGTGGTTCCTTCACCTCCCTTTGGAAAGCAGAAGCAGCCCAAGTGCAGACCCCCTGGGTTGGGGTTGGAACTTGGGAACTGTGACCTCAGAAGTCTCTTTCCTGGTCATTGCCTGTGGTTGCATTATGGAAGCTGAAAAGCTCTCCAGAGTGACATAACTTTCTCTTTTTACTTTAAAGCAAGCAACCCAGTGATAGCGGCTCAGCTCTGGTAAGTCTCCCCCATCTCCCAGGCTCTGGAATACAGCTCTCCTCTCTAATTATTGTATTTATTTGCAATGTTGACTTTTACCTTAATACAGTTAAATCAGAAAGCGAATCACCCAATAATTTTTCTCTCCTTTTCCTGCTGCCTGGCTAGCCCATCCTCCTGCCTTTCAATAGGCACACAATGGATTGTTTTAAAACTGTCATATATCTACTTTTTTTAACACAACCACTTTGTTGGAGTAGATATGTGCTTTGTCTGTTGGAGCAGGGGTGGGCAGGTGAGAGGCAGGTGCATACCATGTGTGGACAGCATACCAGGTGGTGACGGGGCGCAGGGCTGAGGCTGGATTTTCTCAGTGGCCTGTGGGGTTTATAGTCTTACATTGCAGAAGACATTAAACACCTTTACTGAAATCCCTGCGAGAAAAAGAATTTATCACAAGACTGAAAATCTCCAGTGCAGGAGTGAGCGCACATTTCCTGCAGAGGGCCAGATAGTGAATATACGTGTTAGACTTTGCAGCAAGCTCCTCAGCCTTGCTGTTGTAACTTGAAAGTAGATGACGTGTGAATGAGCGAACGTGGGCGGGTACCAGTAAAGCTTTCCTCAGGAGTATGGGTGGGCCAGACTGCACCCCTGGAGTGGAGCTTACTGGCCTCTGCCTGAGCACAGGTGTTCTGGATTGTGCCTGATACTAGAATAATCTGGTGAGCTGTGTTTATCTACAGCGTCCCTTCAGCCAGGCCACTCCCTAGGCTCATTGACTCAGTCTCTGGGGCAGAACCCCAGTATCTGTTTCTTAAAGCTCCCCAGTTAGTCCTCCTGGTGTATGCCTGCCTCTCTCCCTCTGACAAGGTGGACAAGCTGTCCTGTGGCAGAACCACAAGCTGAAGTTGTTTCAACCCTTGGTCTGAACTCCAGCCTCTCTGTCATCTCAGCCACAGGTCTCGAGTCTGCTAGGGAGAGCGGCCTTCTGAGAGAGGGGCAAGCTCGCCCGCCCTCATACGCTGAGGACAGTGGGCGGAACTCGCCACACGGAGCCCTGGTTAGACAAGTGCCCCCGCTTTGTTCTCACCTCGCTCTGGGGCCTTCGGCCTTCTCCTTTCTGGGTCTTCTTTTTCTTTTTTGCAAACAAGGAGATTTGGCTAGACTGCTGTTCTTTCCAACTTTTTTACCCTCTGATTTTCACCCTCCAGAGGAAGCCTGATGTAAAAGCCCAAACTACAGAAAAGACAAAAGCAGAGATACTCTGGATGGACACGAGTTGGGAGGGGAGGGTCAGTGCCTGTCTGCTTGTCCACCTCCTCTCCCAGCCCAGGTAGCTCCAAGGCACCTCCAAGCAACCCAGGGTTCTAGAGAGCACAGCCAGCCTTGCTGCTCTGATTGCAGATGTGCTGGCAGCGCTGGTTTGCCCCTGTGCCTGGGTTTCATCTCCAGCACTGAATGAAGTAGCTGGCGGGTCTAGTGACTGCCGTGCATTGCCCCGGCCTGCGGGGTGGGGGGAGGCTGCAGGCCTGCAGTTTGCTCTGTTGGTAGTCTCCTCCTTGTAGCTCATCTGCTAAGAAGCACCTGCGTCTTTCTTAGCCTGTCAGGGTGTCCTTTTGCTTTTATTCTCAGGGGCTTGTAGGTTATAGCATTTCTTCCGTTTGCTCTCTCGGGAGGTGACTGTTTTGTTTGTTTGTTTTTCCCTAATAAAATTACATTTTCTTCTTAGCATCTAGTGGAGATTATATATTGGGAACCAAAACAAACTAAAAAAAAAAAAAAAATAGTCTACACACACACACAGCACTGGTAAATATACCCGTTAGGAACAAATGAGCTAATAACCGCTGTTTGCAGCTGTTCAGTTGCTCTTCACACGCTGTGGGATCCCTAGATGAGGAGGATGGCTAAGGGAGCCAGGGATGGAATCGTGCCCTGGGCTGCAGCGGCTCCACCAGAAAAATAGCACCTCACAGAATGCTTAGCCTATGCCTGGTGAAACTCAGCAGGAGGAGATCTGGCCCAAAGCCTGTCTCTGTTCTGATCCTCTCTGCAGATTGCAACAGAGCTGCTGAGGCCCTCAACAAGACTGATAATGAAGCAAGCAGTAACCCTTGATTTCTACCATACCCCTCTTGCAGCAAGGATCGCCCAAAGATTGTGCCACGTTTGTGGTTTTTTTCCTGCAGATATTAAATTAACATTTTGAATATATTGTGTTTTATCCCAACCTGCCCCATCCTTTTTTTTTTTTTTTTTAATGTTTAGCCAGAGTGGTTATAGTTAAGATTCCATCAAAAGAGGATCACGCATGAGAAGCTCTGGCCTTTTCTTGGGCCCCTGAGAGCTAAGTTGGTTTAGCAGAAGGAAGAAGGCTTTGGGATGGCACACAGGTGGACTCCAGGCTGCCACTGACCAGCTGGGTGACCCTGAACAACTTTCCTAATTCTCTCTTGGGCAACTGTTCTCTTATCTATAAAAGGAGGTGGTAACATTTATTGACCTCATGGCCTTGTGGTGTGGATTAAATAATAACAGATGCGAAGTTTCCCTTACAGGCCTCATCTGGCGCAAACACTCCAAAGTGGTGGCCAGGTCGTAGGCAGTATTTTTAATAGTAAGGGATCCAGTGTCCAGTGGTGGGGGCTCAGAAGCAGCTGGTGACATTCCCTTCAGCTGGAAAGATCTCTGAGCATCCTGAGAGCTTCCTGGTGCCCTGGGGCCACCCAGCAATGCCAAGGAAGGCCTGATATGGGAATTAAAGTGACTTGACTTGCCCAACTGAAAGGACCTCCTTTTTGCCACCATAATATGACATCAAGGCTGTATTCTGGCATATTACCTACTTGTTTCTATTTGTGAGCCCCAAAGTGACAAATGAAAGTTGCTATGTGGTTTCCCTGGTAATGTTTGTTTAAGCAGCCAATAACCAAAAAGAAATAGTACGTGAAAGTTCCTAATGGTGTAGGTAGCCCATAGGAGTAGTTCACAATTATTAAATAAATGAGTAATAATGCTACTTTACAACCTATTACATTTATCTGGTTTTTTTTTTTTCCTTTTTCTTTCTTTCTTTAGCTCTAAACCGAATCCTGAAGTCCATAATTACCAGGTAAGGCACTGCTTTTAAAGGTTTTCTTAAAGTTTCTAAATTTTCCATAATGAGTAGACAATTCTTTTTATAGTCAGATTTTCAAGAAATAATGTATTTTTTTGAGAAAACAATGAGAACACCCCCCTCCTGAGCCCTGCTGCTGCTTGACCATCTGAACGGCCTGTTTTTTCTTAACCTTGTCAAGTACAAGTGTCAGGGATAGAAGTTTGTTTCTGGGTGGTCAGACACAGCCTCTTAGCAGCATCCAGGTGAGGCAGCTTTTGTCCGAGTGTATGTTCTAGGCCTAGGGAACATGAGTCCCTTGGGATATGCCTCCAGGAAGGGATGTTTGGGGCAGAAGTTTGGGAAATGTTGTGTTTTTCATTTCCCTTCTTGGATTTTACAGTGCCCATTGGAGTGTAAAGTACTGAGATCCTGCAAGAAAGACATGTGTTTTGTTTTTAATCCAGTGTTTACCAAAAACATTTGCATATTGCCCCCCACACACACACACAAAAAAACTAGCCTCTCCCCCTCCCCTTTTTTGGGTGGTGGTGAACCCATTTATATCAATGGACCAATAGTTTCTAGACCTCACTTTGTAAAGCTCTGTGCTAGGCGCGTCACCTGGAGAAGGAGCACAGGCCCATTCCCACAGCCAGTGTCCCGCTCTTCTGCAGGGTGGCCAGCCAGGGCCCGTGCTGCCCACCTGCCTGTCGGCCAGGCTCAGGAGCAGGGAAGTTGTGGTCCCCACCACAGCCTGGATCAAGCACGTCCCTTTCTCTGGCCATTCACAGCCTTCTAGCACCTGGCTCGAGCTTCTCACCACTCTCTACCACACGCCATCTGTTCAGCTTGCAGGGAATTACATAATCCTTGCCCCATCGCTCCTTCCCACTGTTCTTTTGCCCGTGCTTGTCTGCCTGGAACTCCTGGGCCTCCTGTCGGTACATTAAAACGTCTCTGGAAGACCAGCTCAGAAGCCACCTCCTCCACAGTGCCTTCTCTGATCTTCCTGATCGGAAGCCTCCGGCACCCAGTAGTTCTCAGTCCTGCTGCATATTTAAAACCATCTGGGCAGTTTAAAAAAAAAAACAAAACAGTGCTTGGGCCTCACCCCTGACAGATTGAAGCAGAAACTCTAGGAGTAGGACGTGGGCACTGATACAGCTTCAGAGCTCCTTCGTTAGTTCTAGGGAGCAACTGGGTGGGGGCACCTGGAGGGCCTCGCCTCCTAGGTGGTCATTTGTTTGTGCTCAGAAGCAGCACCCATGTCTATTGACTTCTGACTTGGAGTCAACTCTCCGTCCTGGAAGTAGGTGTGACTACCCAAGGGACACTATTCTCCTGGTGTTTGTTCCCTGCCATTGGGCTGAATTTGAATTTCACAAGTAACGCAATAACTCAGAAAATGCCATGAAGGCTGTGTTAATCAGTTTGATGAAAACAGTTCAGATTGTATGTGCAACCAGCACATTGTACCCCTTGATTGCACTAATGTACACAGCTATGATTTAATAATAAAAACAATTAAAAAAAAAGAATGGGGGGAAATAAATGAATTTCACAAGTAATGAAGCTATTCCACAATTTCTCTTGCGAGACTTACTCTAATATATCCCCCCTTAATTCCTTAGATGAGGGGAATCCCAGTGCACATCTTTGTGAAGTTTCTTGCTTAGGCCTTGGTAGAGTATCATGACATTGACTTCCATCCACGAAATCATGTTCCCAATGGGCAAAACCTGGAATTGAGGGAACAGCAAGTTAATTTAAATGTGCTTTGAACTCGGTAGGGGAAAAGTCCTGTGCTCCCTGCCTGCCTTGAGTCCTTGAATCTTCACAGATTGAATTTTTGTTGAGGGATTTCCAGGTGTGAGTAATTGGAATCTTGTAAGAGAAGGGAAAAGTGGGTGATGGGTGATGAGAGCTCAGTGCTGGGGAGAAAAATAAAAATAAAAACAAAGCATGACAACTGGGGGCTCCCCGGCCCTCAGCCCGCCGGGCTCTCCGGGCTCGCCAGGCTCGCAGGCGTGTGCCTGTATAGCTCCTCTGTGCAGGGTGAACGTCGAGGCGAGTGTTTGTTGAAATCAGGTCTGCAGAAACTTACTGAGACATCGCGCTCTCAGCATCTCTGGCAACGCCTGGCCCTATGTACCTTGCGGGTCCTCTGTTGCTCTGTCAAGGTTTGGGGGTAAACTGGCTGGGAGGAGAAGGTCCTGAGAGCAGCCTGTTCTGCTCTGCGTGCCGGGCAGCCTTTTGGGGAGGATGGTGTAGCCGTGTTTATGTCGTTCTGAGTGCAGCAAGGTCAGCCAACTGCAAAGGAGGGATCGCCATGTTCTCATCGAGGACACTCCTGGCATTTGGGGAGGGACCGTTCTTCCTTGTTTGGGACCGTCTCTGGGAGTACAGGATGTTTAGCTTCCCCTTTCGTGACCATACCAGTTGAGATTCATCTGGGTTAACTCCTTGACCATTGAGGATGTAAAAAAAAAAGAAAAGAAAAAGAAAAAAGAAACACATTACCAGAGGAGACTGGAAAAGGGTCTGGAATCTCTCTTTTCCAAGCCTGTGGATAGATAAGGTCCCCGGCCCTCTCTAGAGAATCTGATTTGATTGTGTTTGAAGACAGAAAAGAATGGAGGGGCCAGTTCTAGATCAGCCATTCCCTTTTGTTGGAGACCCAGTGAATGGGGTGTGATCAAAACAGCTGGAAAGCCTGGCTTTGGGCAAATCACCTAAAGTCTGGGGCTTTCTGCATCCCCTAAAAGAGAGGAATGTGGAGAGATTGTGTCTGGGAGTTTCTAAAGCCCCAGTCAGCTCTCACATTCTGCTGTGGGGGATAGTCTCCAGATTCCTTTTTTCCTGTAGCATGTCCTTTGTGGGGCTGCAGACTCAGCTTCCTGACAGACATCTCTGAAGGAGAAAAGAAAGGCCACTGGAATGCAGAGTAGGCGGGGAGGGCACCTCAGGTCCATGAAAATTGAATGAGCAGAAGCTGAGAACTCCGTGTAAGGGAGAGTCAGCTATTGCTTGTTAGCCAGGGCAGAAGGAGAGGAAGAAATCATTAAAGGAGTGACAGTGGCAAGATCATAGAAGCTTCCATGTCAGGAGGACATGCTGTGCCCCGTTAGAAAGTTCGTTTAGCCTGGAAAAGCTCTGCGACTTCTGGTTATGTCTGGGACTACTGCCCTCGACGGGCACCGGTGACCTGGTCCTTTTGTGAGGCCCTGGTCTGGATCTGTTTTCTCATCTTAAAATGGACAGCTTCCTTTTTTCCTTCCTTTCCTTCCATCCCTCCCTCTAGTTTTGTCAGGGTTATAAGTTGCTCTGGATGGTTTTTATTTGTTTTGGTGTTGGATTACCTTTCGGAAAATTATTTTTATTGCTTAAACCAGGGAAAAAGAAAGAAACTTTCACCCACAGCCCTGCTGCCGTACTTAGCGTCCCCCTCCAGTCCCTGTCGGTGTACAAGATGTAACTGTTCCACGTGGTCATCGTCATTTTCAGCAATGACAAAAATTGTTTCTGAAGACAGAAATTGCCTCCCACTCTCTCCATCTTCCTGGCACCTTCTGCCTGTTCCTTTGGGAGAGATGAATACAGCCGGTCTTGGGTGCTCTCGGTGGCCCCTTTGAAGGCAGATGCTGTCACCTTCCTTCCCAGGGCAGCTTCCCAATCCTTTGTCCACAGAAACACAATCACCCTGGGAAGCAGCTGCCCCTCCAGCCATGGTTTAGTAGTAGCCTTTCTATTCACAGCCCCCTGGGCCCCAGTGAAAGAGACAGTGAATGAAGACCATTGAAATTAAAAGGTCGTCAAATAATCAAGTTTGGTATTTTCTTTCTAGCCTCAGTATCATCCTAATATCCACCCCAGCCAGCCCCGATGGCATCCTCACTCTCCAAATGTCAGGTAAGTGCTTGAGCTCACAGAGCTGCACCCTTGAAAGCTCCCCTTTCTCCAGAAAAGTTTAGATCCTAGCAAGTTAATGAGTTGACGTCTGCATCAGATACGACTCTTGCGGGGTTGCATCATCATGGCAGACAGGAATGATTTGCAAAGCAAATGAAGCTAGCGATGGATTTCCCGAAGGTGTCCTCTGTGAAATAAAAAAGAATTGATTTTTTAAAATTATTCTAACCTCAGATATTTTCGGTTTGGTTTTTTTGTATTCAACATGTTACTTAAAATTTCTAAGTAACATTTTCTGTCTTGAGAATTCATTTACTTAAAATGTGACTAAACCTTTGGGATATTTGTTGTTCTGTTTAAGGATTTTTTTTCCCCTCAGAATGGGGGGTGAGTGGGCAGTTTGCTTTTTGTGGCAATGGATCTTATAAACCCAGAGGTTAGTAAACTTTTCCTGTAAAGGGCCGGATAGGCAATATTTTCAGCTCTGTGGCGGTCACTGCTACTCAACTCTGCCATTTTAGCTCGAAAACAGCCAGGACCAAGCCATAAATGAGAGGCCGTGGCTGTGTTTCAATAAAACTGATTTATAAACAAACAGTGGGATTGGGCCTAGGGCTGTCGGTTACCAACCTTGGCCCTAACCTACCATAATCCTTCCTGAGCCAACTGGCATCTGCTGTGCTGTGTTTATAGTTAGGCTTGAAAGTTTTTTTTTTTAAGGCTAGCATTGTGAAAGCAAACGTTCCTTTAAGATTTGAATTTTAGATCAGGATTAATTGGTGTTTATGTGTGAAGCTATTTCAGAAACATAGTTGGTGAATTCAGCTTGCATAAAGGTGAGGTTGCTAGCCTTAGACTCTTTGACAAAGTCTGGAGAGAGTGCTGGAAATACAGCCGCTCAGAGCAAGGCAAATACAAGTTTGTCGAGGATCCTGTTATACAACAGTGTGACTTGATTCTGAACACTTGATATTCATGTAATTTTTAAAAGCAAGTTAGATTCGTGGTGTGGTCATTTTAAATCTTCCTGTATTTCAAAGGTAGTTCCCACAACACACACAAGAGAAATAGGAGAGATTTATAGAAGTGCTATTTTTATTAACATTGCCTTTGCAAAAATTTGTTCTGACCATTGCCCCCTTACCATATTGGTTTCTGACAGAAGCATGGTCTAGCCCAGTTTTGCACAGTGGGAATTTTGAGGAAGGCTGAGGACAGTGCTCTTGGGTGGGCTGTACCCTTGGGAGCTTTGGCGTCATCGTCACTGAGGTGCTTGTTATTGCAAGTTCTCGGCCTCACCCCAGACCTCCTCAGTCAGGCTCTTTGGGGTGGTGCCCAGCATTTCGTGTCTTATCTAGGTATCCAAACACTTGGCAAGTGCTGCCTAAGGTATTTACAGTGCACATCAGCAGGACACAAGCTCTGAGAAGTCCTATAATAAAGAAACCTCTTTCCCCTGTGCCCACCAGACTGACTTAACCAACGATGCCCTTTGAGCAATGATGATTCAGCCACATACAGAGCTTTGCTCTACGGGGAAATTGATAGATGATCTGAATTTTTAAAATACTGACTAATGGAAATCCATTCATTTCCAACTGTAAGCCATCCTCATTCGCGTGGTTCATGGTTCCCCCTGCCCATTTCCTTTGTACTTGTGTTGTTTTACTCACGTTTGTGAATTTTCTCCCATTCTCCCTCTAATCATTCACTCTGCAAACAAAACAGGCCATCCTTTCAGGATGACAGGTCGCATTGGAAAGCTTCGGCCAGTGGAGATGACCGCCCTTTTGATTATGTGCACGACCAGAACCAGAAGAACTTAGGAGGGATGCAGAGTGTGATGAGTCGAGATAAACTCATGACTGCACTTTGACAGACTGAAGCATTTCACTTCCATTCACCATCATGGTTTCATTGCATTCCATAAAAAGTGTCTTGGCGTCATGTGGATGTGTTTGTATAAGTGTCTTTAAGCAGTAGTTCTGAAGGTGTTTTCAGTGTCATGTTATCATGATAAAGATCATGAGAGCTAGTCACAACTTACTGTTGGCTACATTCTCAATAAATGAAGGTAGTTAAAGGCTCAGGAATCGTTTTGATATTCTGATTTTAAAATTGGAGTAAAAGTCTATGTTTATCATATTGCTGTGTACCTGATATTCTTTGTTATTTAATTAATGGGACCAAATAAAGCCAGAAAAGCTTGGCCAGATAGCTTGGTACATACACATAGTACTGTCATAGGGAACAAGATTGCTAGGGTCAGGCGGCACCTATGGCTCAGTGAGTAGGGCGCCAACCCCATATACTGAGGGCGGCGGGTTCAAATCTGGCCCGGCCAAATTGCAACAAAAAAGTAGCCGGGTGTTGTGGTGGGCGCCTGTAGTCCCAGCTAATCGGGAGGCTGAGACGAGAGAATCTCCTAAGCCCAGGAGCTGGAGGTTGCTGTGAGCTGTGTGACGCCATGGCACTCTACCAAGGGCAATAAAGTGAAACTCTGTCTCTACCAAAAAAAAAAAAAAAGATTGCTAGGGTCTAGCCTCCCGCATTTTGTGACCTTGGATAGTTCACTTCCTCTTTTTATTCACTTTCCCCATCTAAAAAGTGTGGGTTGGTCCAAGTGATCTCCAAGGTCCTTTCTGACTATAAAATTCTGTGATGTATTAAAAATTTAATTGTTTTTCAGCCTAAGGACATACATTCAAACTAAATTCCTCATAAGGAAAATTATAGTACCCACTTCTTTGATAGAGGGTTACTCCTTTCAGAAGCTAAATAAAGTATATAACTTATTAGATGTTATATAAATACAGGGAGACTTTGAAGTTTATATCTTAAAGCATTTTAGCCACTTTGAATTTTAGCAGTTATACTAATCATAAATTGCATAGCATGCATTCTGATAGAATTTGCTGCTCAAGTATAATTTTTAATGTTTGAATGATTGGTGCTGCTAACTTGCTTGATTTCAGAAGACATAATTGTGAATACATGCTGTCAGAATGGGGGGTTGGTTTTTACCCTAGACTTCACTCTTTTAAAAAACAACATGCAATTGAGAAGCATTTGTGACTCGAATGAAAGCATATATGGTTTTGTTTTTGTGCCAAAGTATTCTGTAGACTAGGATAGAAAGGGTATTGCCCCAATTGTTTTGTAGGACCAGAAATCAACATGTTGTCTTTTAGGATAAAGCTTGTACCAAAATATTTATTTGCCCCTTTTCAAGTCCCCAAGTCAAAACATTTTTCTTCTCTTAATAGATAGGCCTAAGATATTTTTTCATTAGCATTTTTGTGAAATAGGTTCTTCTACCATTTTTCTTTATGTTATTATAATATTCCCCATCTTAATCCCTTTAAAAAAATGTATTGACCCCCTTTGAGATACTTTATCGGTCTTTCTTTGTTACCACAAAAATCTATTTAGAAGGAGGGTATCAGCGCATACCTTGCACAGTGGAGTCAACCACCGATAAACTTTCCCTAAGATATTTGTTTACAGGTGTATTCCATTTTAGCAAATGTTTTGATCCTCGGTGTATGTGTTTCATACAAATAAATGTGTTCTGAATCTTTTCATCTTATTGATAACAGTTTTACAAATGCCTTTCCAAGGAATAAAGATTATACTTGCTTTTTTTTTTTGGACTCCATCTTCGTTTTATTGATTCTTGCTGCTGAGCAGAAGTCTCCTTTGTGAATGACCTCAATTATGGAACAGTTGACTTTTGGAAATTGAAGGTGAGCACTCAGTTAAGTGGTGTGGAGCAAGATCATCCTCGAATGAGTCTGCTCTTGGCAAGACTGGCTCTTTTTGTAGGCACAGCAGCTGAGGCATTTCTTCATCTGGGGCAACTCTGGAGAAGGTTGTAGTACCTGGTCCCAGGTGCTCAGCAGAGTAAAGTGGTGGCAGTGGGGCTTTCCCAATATCAGTCCTATGGTGAAGGTGGTGGGTGTTCATCCTGGTTATTTTTGCTCTTCTGACTAGCGAACCATGTCTGTGGTCTTCTGGGCAGTATGTATGCTATCTAATACCCTCTAATAAATACCTTTCTGCTTAAAATAACTTAAGTGAATTCAGTTGTCTACAGTCAAGAAGGATAAAACACTGCATGCTTGTGACATCCTAATTGTCAAATGAAACATTCACTTTTCATTCTTTAACTTACTGGATCTTTCTCTACTGCATTTGGCAGCTTTGGTCTTCTTAACAGCCTCCTCTTCTGTCACCCTAGTGAATATTGGTGTTTTCTAAGAGTCTCTCCTCTACCTACTGCTTTTCTCACTTATCATTCTGTCATGATGTTACAATCTTATTGACTCTGAAACCATTGTCTTTAACTCAGACTACTATGAGTTTTTAGACTGACATTTTAACTTTGATATCCTATTTATACCTCAAACTCTACATATCAGAAATCAAATTTATCATATTCTCCCCCCCACAACCCCATACTGTAAAAATAAGTTGTCTTCTGCCTGAATTCTCTCTTTTTTACCGATAGTGAGAATGTGCCTGTCATCCACAACTCTCATCCCTTTTGCTACCCACATCCAGGCAGTGTCCAGGACTGTTCAACCCCGCCTCCTTATTGCACCTTGCCTTTCTTCTCTCTCCTGCCAGCACTGGTCTTGTAGAAGCATCTCTTCTCTGGGTCAGAGGTGCCCTTGCTGATCTCCCTGGCTCCAGTCTCTGCTGACAGGGTCATTCTCACAGTCACTAGAGGGATCTGACAGGGTCATTCTCCTCACAGTTACTAGAGCGATCTTTCTGAAACACCATCTGATTGTGCTGCTGCAATGCTTGACATCACCACAGGATGAAGTCCAAGGTCCTCTCTGTGGAATTCCCCTGCTCTGTTTCCATCCTATTGCTCCGCATACTTCCCCCATTTCTCACTCTCCTGTTTAAAACCTTACAATGCCAAACTGCTTGTAGATCCTGGCATGCGCCGCGCCCTGCTGTTATTCACATCTGTGCCTTTGCAAATACTGTTCCTTCTGCCTAGGACTCTGTCGCTCCCCTTCCCTTCCCCCAACTCCCGCTCCTTCCTTAAGCTTCTGCTCAGCCATCATCTCCTGTCTGACAGCTCCCCCCACCTCTGCAAATTGAGTTAATTTCTGCATTCCACTACTATCCTACTCTTTTCCCCCTCCCACAGCAGCATACTCACTGCTTCGTATAAAAATGGGCTCTTTTGTTCATCTCATCCTGGAGCCTCTACTCGTCAAGTCTGAGTTTTGTGTCTTTGTTCCCCAATGCCTAACGTAGCAGATGTTCAATGAACAGAGCAAACAAGTTGTTCCACATTCACTCAAGAGGAAATGTCTAGCCAGATAACAGGCAGTAGTGTGTCATCTCTGGGCTGGTCTGAAAGTATCTGAACCCAGTCTGGGGGAATCCTATTGTGAGTAGGAAGGACATCGACCACCTTGTAATTTCTGGATTCAGCTTCATCAGCTGAATATTGTTTAGTATGTCAACTGTGTTCTCACTTGAGGTGTAGATGTCGAGCAGGACAGAGGATAGTCTAGTCATGTGACATTGGAGACCCCTGTAGGTTGACATTGATCTTGGTTAATATATAAGGGCTATAGCCAATTGCTGAGCTTTACATTATACACGTGTTGCTTTACTTGGTCTTCTTGACTGCTCGGTGAGTGGGTGGTATTTTCTTCGTAAGTGGGGAAGCTCAGCCTTAGGGTTTAACCAAGCAAGTTGTACACAGTCAGGTTACTGGTAAATGGTGCCAGAATGGTGACTCCAGAGCCCATGTTCTCAACCCCTGTGCCCTGCGACCTTTCACTGCTAATCATTCCACCACTTGTGACCCTGCTGGTGCACATGTCCATGAGATTTAGATTCTGTTGAACAGTTCTGTACATCGAAATATAATTACTAACTAGAGAGCCACCCACTCCCTCCAGCCATCTAGTAACCCTGTCCACCTCCATTACCATTACCACCTCCACCAGTAGTTAGTTAACTGTCTGTGTATCCCCCATTAGTGGCCTGGTAACCATATCCCCTTCACCACTATCACTGCCACCAGTGATCTAGTAACTTCCCCACACACCAGTGGCTGGCTACCCTGTCCATCATCCGTGATCTAATAACCCTGTCTACCTTCTCTCTAAACTGCCACCCCACTGCCAGTGGTCCAGTAACCCTCTCCGCCCCTTACCACTCTTGCCCCAGTCTAAAACCCTGTCCATACAGGCATCATTGAACAGGCTCATTTCCAAAAAAGCAAAGACTGGGCATTATTCTTAGAGAACCACTCCTCTGAGATGACCCATTCTACCACTTTCACTCACTATTCCATAACTAATTGAATTGATCACTTTCTGCATTTTTGAAACTTGGATATTTGCTGGCCTTCTCTCACCTATTCATGTTCCTGTGGACCTCAGAATACCTAACAGTGAGTTGACAGTGTCGTCGGAGTGATGTAATTCGTGTGGGCCAGAAGTCTTCAAATCCTGCCAGGTAATTGGCCTTCAGAGCCCTCTTGCCTTTTCCATTTTTTGGCCTACGTTTTGTCACCCTTGGTAGAGTGCCATGGCATCACAGCTCACAACAACCTTCAGCTCCTGGACTTGGGTGATCCTCTTGCCTCAGCCTCCCGAGTAGATGGGACTACAGGCACTCGCCACAATGCCCGGCTATTTTTGGTTGCAGTTTGGCTGGAGCCGGCGCCCTACTCACCGACACCCTTTGGCCCACTTTTTTACCGAAGATAGTGCTCTTTAGCAGCAAAGATGGGAGGAATAAGGGTGCTGTGGGAACCCCTCTTTCTTTCTTTCTTGCCTGTTAATGTTTCACCATCCTTCCAGGTTAGCAACTCTAGCCTTCTGGGTCCTTCCCTGAACACAACTGATGACAGAGCCTTTTTGTTGCCCTTGACTCTGCAGCTTTTAACTAGTCCTTTATAAAGTGAGTTCCTCAGAGAACTCTCTGAGCAGCCATATTGATCTCTTCAGATCAATATTTCTCAAACTTAGAGCTCTAAGTCAATTCCCTGGCCGACCAAATCTTCCAAATGTACTAGGTAAATACCCTAAATTGGCCTGTGATGATTCCCTTCCTCCATTTAGCTACAGGAAGCCTCTGCAGATGCAGAGACGAGCTATGAGGGCGCTGAGAGCAAAAGCAAAGTACTGTTAAAGGTCCCTTGCACATGAAAAATAGCACATTTAAAGAAGCCCTTGGGGTATCCAAAAGGGAAACATGAAACTGACATTCAGCCAAGCCTTAGCAAGAGAAGTCCTCAATAATTCACCAAATAGGCTCACTTCCCCCAAAATTTTAATTGACTCGGGGTCATTAAAAATGGGGTTGCTGGTCTGAGTGGTCAGGGATGACCAAGGGGAGACCCAAGAACCTGAGTTTTAACAATCATCCCAACAGAGTCTGAGGTGGGTGGAGATAGGACCTCACTTTGGAAAAGGAAAACTGCTTATTTGGTAATGTCCGTCCATGCTTTAATGGCTCAAATTTAACTCTCTGTAAAGGCCAGCTCTTCTTTTTTGGTAAGCAAGATGTTAAGTAAATGGATGGATACCCCATAGCAAGTAGCTAGATCTGTCTGCTCAGTAGAGTTCTGCACTTCCTTAGACCCAAAGTAAAGCAGAAGAATGTGACAATTCTAATAGTTTTTTTATGGCTTTAATTTCATCATTAAATGCCACCCCAATCTAACAAACCAAGTCTATGTCATTGTTCTGACCTCCATACTCCAGAAGCAAAAGGCTAGTGAATTCCAGCTGCCAGAGAAGGACAGGGTGTATGCACACTGTTCTAAGCACTTGGGCCAAGGTTAGAGCCCACAGTGGGGAAACAGGTGGAAGTTTGCAAAAGCAAAGTGGTAGATTGTGCCAACCAGATGGGAGAAGGACTCAGAAGCCCACAGTGTGGTATTCTGATGTTGAGGCATGAGCCCTGTAGTTCTCTGACTAGGTGAAATGTGGAATCTTTAGAATCTCAATGATTTGAATCCCATCTTTGCTACTTACTAGCCCTGTGACCTTTGCCTGGTTTCTTCTGTAGGCCTCATTTTTCTCATTCCCAAGTGGAATTGACCCATATCTCACTGTTAAGAGAACTACATGGGATTATGTATGAAAGGCACAGTGTTTGCTGTTAGCTGGTAAGAATCTTGGGTGGTTTTTGAGATGTAAGGCCTTAACTGTCTATGTGGACAGAAACAGGCCAAGGGGAGTCAAAGTCTACCTCAAGAAATGATCCGTCTCATAGGGTGATAGTTTAACATGTGTATCCTAAACATAGCAGTGGAAAGGGATGTTTGGTTCCAAAGGAAAGAGCAGATGGAAGAGGGGTAACACAATACATAATGACACAGCTCTTTGAAACCCTAACAAAGTAAGAGCGAAAACTCCATGGGGGACTTTTGAATGGGAATAAAAAGAAGTAGAAATCATATTTCTGTCTGTGAATACTAGGAAATAACTGTCCGGGCAGAATGTAGACAACGCTTTGCCATCTGCAGACGGCAGAATTGGCACAGAGTAAGGAATTGGTGAGATCACCGAGAATCCATTCTGCGGGTACAATTGGGGCTCCAAAGTTCGGCGAAATGAAACAGAGCATCTGCTCGGTTCCCAACTTGTCTAATTTGGGTTTTTGTCTTTGACGAAGCAGAGGAAGATTTTAATTATTGGGAGACTAAGTGGAAAGACAATAATAAAAAGAACTGCTGTACTTTGTTACTTTAAAAAAAATAGGTGATAAATAGGTAATACAGAATAGTGGTAGAAATTCAAACGACGATACCTAAAAGTTCCCTTTTCTTTCCATCTTATTCCCTAGTTCTCCAAGGCAAACAGTATTAGTGTTTCTTGTCAATCGAGAGCTACTCTGCACATAAACAAGCACATCTCTTTATTTGACCAATCAATATTGATGGACATTCACACAGCATCAACTCCCAGAAGATAGAAGTGTGCTGCCATTCTTATATTCTGTCTGTGCACCTGAAAAAATCTGTGTGTAGAATAAATTCCCTAGCAGTAGAATCACTAGGTCAAAAGCTATATGCTCATGAATTTGGGTATTGCCTAACAAATTTCCCTCCAAAGGGAAAATTTTACTATTTACTTTCCTTGGACATGCTAGTAATTATGACGCCTCTTTGAAACAAGTGCATAGCCTTTGCTAGCTTTTTCTTTTTTAACTTTGTTTGTCTGGTGGGCAAAACCCAGGATTTCCATGTTAATTACATTTCTTTATGAGCATCTTTCCGAATGCCATTTCTTATTTGTTTTCTATGAACCATCTGAAACTCCTATTCTTGAGTCATGATCTTTAATAAAGATCAGGCTGATGAAGTACAATTAACTGTGTCATCTTAGTATTTATAGTAGTGAAGAAGGGGAAGGCTGGGAAGAGTTGATATTTACCAGCCATGTTCTGAATGAAGATTCCCAGAAGTTTAAGTCATAATCAGCGTGGTACCACCCCAAAGAGCTGAAAAGGGTAGATTGGGCAACATTAAAATAATCAGAATAAAAGAATTCAATCTTTTTTTCAATTATTCCAGATCCTGAGATTTCTAATATCTATTTACTTTCCTGTTTGGGAATTTGCTGAGAACTTTCCACTCAGACTTCTTAAATATCCACTCTGATAGGGTGAATTTCCCTGGTGCATTTGACCAAGGTAGGACTGATTTACTCTCAGTTGCAATTCAAGTTTGAATATATCGGATCTGAAATCATAGCCCTATCCCCAGGGTCACCTGTGGTTTTATTGGTGAAAAGGCTGTGGAATTTAAAATACCAAAACCGCAATAGTCTAGGCCAGTATTTTTCAACCTTTATTACCTCACAACGGCACCCTTGAACCTACAGTTACCTTTCTGCAGCACACTAAAATTATGTTGATCAAAAAAAAAAAAAAAAGGTAAAAAAAAAGAATCTGTGCTTTGAACTTCTTTCAAAAATAATTAATGATCTTTAAAATTTTTAACAGCACTTCTAAGATCCTCTTGCAGTTCAGTAGTTGAAAATCTCTGGTCTAGGTAATCCATTGGAAAGGGTGAGAATAATTAGAGAAACATCCCCATAGGCTGATGTTGTAAGGAACCCGCTACCTAATCATCCCCTCCTGAATGGTGAATGGTTTAAGCATCGACTTTCTGCATCTGAAACCTAGAAGGCTAATGGCTCAGCCAGCTGCATTTCATGGCTGACAAATGGACACTATCTGTATGAAAGGCAAGTAAGCCAACACGTTCTTAGAGTTAGGCCCAGTGTGTGGCCTCAGAGGCTAACTAAGGATGTTTAACATAGAAGCTTCTGAGAATCCTACAAGAATTGGGGAACAGAGAGAGGATCATTTGAGATCTTTAAGCACTAATGAGTCCCAGAATGAATGAATCCTCATCTGTATCACCTCAAAAACACCAGTTTCCAGCCCTAACTGTGGCTCACACTGATGCTTTGTGCAGTAAGAATGTCTGAAGGGTACTCTTAAAGGTTTGCGTTTTACTCATCTTACCTAAATTACATTCTGGAATGAAGATTTTTTTTTTTTTTTTTTTTTTTTTTGGAGACAGAGTCTCACTATGTCATGTCAGTAGAGTGCCATGGTGTCATAGCTCACAGCAACCTCAAACTCTTGGGCTTAAGTGATTTCTTCTGCCTCAGCCTCCCAAGTAGCTGGGACTACAGGTATCTGCCACATGCCCGGCTATTTGTTTGTTGCAGTTGTCATTGTTTAGCAGGGCCGGGTCAGGTTCGAACCCACCACCCTCGGTGCATGTGGCCAGAGCTACCACTGTGCAATGGGCACTGAGCCTGGAATGAAGATTGTTTTAATTTTGTTCTTTCAGTGAATTGGATGGTATCTAGGGAGTGGAACACTCCCAGTCTTGCGTAGCTCTGTCAGGGTGCACGGGGTGGTAAAGCATCTGGCTATTTAGATATCATGATATGCACTCAGCTTCTTTTTCTTTTACTTTTTTTTTTTTTTTTTTTTTTTTGAGATAGAGTCTCACTTTGTCACCCTTGGTTTAGTGCTGTGGCATCATAGGACACAGCAACCTCAAACTCTTAGGCTCAAGTGATTCTCTTTCCTCAGTCTCCCAAGTAGCTAGGACTATGGGCACCCACCACAACACCTGGCTATTTTTAGAATCAAGGTCTCACTGTAGCTCAGGCTGGTCTTGAACTCTTGAGCTCAGGCGATCCACCTGCCTTGGCCTCCCGGAGTTCTAGGATTACTCACCTAGCCACCGTGCTCACCCTTACACTCAGCTTTCATGACAATGTTTATTTTGTCTTACTGTTATTCCTCAAGGGCTCCCATAGAATACTATGTAGGGATGCCTTCAAAGCAGAGGTGGGGGCAAGTCGATTAGTGCTCTTGGAAAAAGAAAGCATCTTCAGTTATGGGGAAAAGTGAGGGGACTGGGACATAGAAATCAGAGGCCAAAGAAATCTGTAAGAAACTTAGAAGGGAAAGTACTGTTGACTTACTAGAAGTGAAGACATTTTTTTGTAAAGGAAAACAACTATATATGTGTCTTTTTTTAAGTCAGGAAAAAGATCAAATAAAACTCTTAGTTGTGAGTCTCTGAGCAAAAATGAACTTAGGAAACAGGAACTCTCTGGACACAGAACCTGAAATTGATCGGAAATTATTATTAACATCCTAGGTCTCACCACAAAATTGTAGAGCCCCTCCTCACAGCTTCTCAGCGCCTCAGTGGCACACACCGTGAGAAAGCCTTTGGAAAACTTAGCAAGAATAACATCAAGACAAAAGGACTTGCTTACAGCCATTCATGGGAATCATTAGATAGCAGGTCACCAAAAAAAAATTGCAGACTCAGTGATGGAAGCACATAGCCTACTCTAGCTTACAAACAGAGGCCCAGGCACTCTTGAACCCTAAAGGCTGTCATCACTCTTTAGGATGTGGAATATGTCACTACAGTTTTTCACAAACTAATGTAGTAAGGAACAGCTGGAGAATTAATGACCAAAGTGAAACGTTTATAAATAGATATTTGATAACTTACCTAAAAAGAATTAAAACTGAATGTGCTAAAACTAATTCATTGAATCAGAATATGCTATGCTTCCACCCTGTGTCAGGCAATGGTATGTTAAAGAAGATGCCCTCTTTGGCTCCAAGTAGCTAGTAAACTGATCTGAACCAGAGCGCCCAATCTAGTATGGATTCAGACATCACCTGTGCTAGCACCAAAATTGCTAGGCACATTGATTGCTTGGAAAATTTCTTTTTTTTTCTTTTTTGAGACAGAGTCTCATTTTGTCCTCCTGGAGAGAGTGCCCTGGCATCATAACTCACAGCAACCTCAGTCTCTTGGGCTCAAGCAATCCTCTTGCCTTAGCCTCCCAACTAGTTAGGACTACAGGCACCTGTCACAATGCCTAGCTATATTGAGAGGGGTTTCACTTGTGCTCAGGCTGGTCTTGAATTCTTGAGCTCAAGCAATCCACCCTCCTTGGCCTCCCAGAGTGCTGAGATTATAGGCGTGAGCCACCCTGTCCGGCCCTTGCTTGGAAACTTTCTTGAGAAAAATACAAATTGGAAAATCTTTCTGCCAGTTAGTAGTCTATACAAAGGAATATTAATCATGCCCCTCCGAAAATGTGATTTTGACCTTTTCAGACAAGAGAAAAGTGTGGTAAAGTCATCTTTCTCTCTAGCCTTTAAAAAAAAACATAAAACCAGGGCGGCACCTGTGGCTCAAAGGAGTAGGGCGCCAGCCCCATAAACAGAGTTGGCACGTTCAAACCCAGCCCCAGCCAAAAACTGCAAAAAAATAAAGCCACTAAGTTATTGTAAGAAATTACCTGTAATTAATAGACCTAACGTTCATAATGTGTCGTATTTCCAAGATGTTGATACAATTTCTTTTCAAATCCATTATGAAAAAGTATAGTTTTGCAAACATATACTTTACTTTTTGCCAAATAGTATGCTTGCACTGAATTCAGTAAGAACTTGTAACAACGCATTGGTCTGTTTAATCGCTACTAAATTAGAATTGAAATAAGTGGCAGGTACCTTGGAAGCCAGGATGAGTAAATGCGCTTGCTCTCATCTTTCAGTTGAACATCACACAGATCAAATTGTATCATCGAGCTGTAGTTCCTGGAATATAAAGGCTTAATGTCCACAAAATGCAGCGTCTGCAGCCCAGATAAGTGAAGTGAGTTACCTAAGGTCGCATTAGTCAAACAGCAAAGCCAAAGCCAGATGCCACGCCAGCGTTCCTTTTTTTGTCATTAGACTGCTTCTTCCATCCAAATGGCAAAGCAGAGCTGCCTGGCACTTAAGAGAGCCCAGGCCTCTAAGGTCAGGTCGCCTGGGTTCAAATCCCAGCTGTGCCATTTGCAAGCTGTGTGGCTTTAGGAAAGTTACTTAGGCTTTCTGTTCTTCTTTCCTATTCTGTAAAATAAGGATAATAATAACCTTTCTTAAAATGGTGGTTAGAAGATTAAGCTAATTTGTGGTACAGTGTCAGGCACTCAAAAATGTTATCTTGGGGAGTTTGTGAATATTTAAAGAACGTGATTAATCCATTGGTGTTCAGTCAGGAGGTATGGTGCTGACTGTCACCATCTGCTGTGAAAACAGGGTACTTGAGTGGATTCTGCTAAGGGAATTGTAGCTGGAGAGCCGCACGTGTAGGCAAGTGGCCTGGGGGTATGGGCTGGTGGCAGTGCTTTCTGGCTTTTTCTAGTACTCAGCACACATAGGAAGTGAGGAATTTGTGCAGCACACTGGGGTAGCAGACAAGGCTGCTTGCAGCTCCAGCCTCCTCAGGCGCTGTCTGCTTGCTCCAAGGACTGGAAGAAGAAATGGTCAGCACTTGCAACCATTCTGAGGATTATCAGCTGGGAAGCTCTACTGAGACGTTTGTCAGCATTTCACTGAGGCAAAGTGTTATTTTGGAGACAGAGTGAGCACTCTGTCTCTCAGGCTAGACTACAGTGGTATTGTCACAGCTCATTATAACATCAAACTCCCAGACTCTAGCGATCCTCCTGCCTCAGGTTCCCGAGTACCTGGAACTATAGCCCCCTGCCACTGTGCCCAACTAATTTTTCTATTTCTTGCTGAAATGGGGTCTTGCTCTTGCAGTCCTCTCACCTCAACCTCCCAGAGTGCTAGGATTATAGGGATGAGCCACTGCCCCCTGCCTGATGTTTCAGTTCTGATTAGGAGTATGGAATCGTCCCCATGTAGGCCAAAAGGAAAACAGCAACCAGTTTGTCCCCATCAGCTCCTCTGGCAGGTGTTTGGAAAACTTGTGTGCTATGTAGGTCTACATTGTAGGCTCCATAGGTGCTAATCCTGCCTGCAGGAACCCTGCCTTGGAGCTAAGACACAAGATGTGAGTAGGTGAAAGAGTAAGTCTCAGTTCAGGCAGCACGTGGTAAGCGTGCTGTGAGCAATCCAGATTGGGGGGGGGTGGTGCTTTGGGTAAGGGATGTTTGTTGTGTTGTCCTAAGAGAGACATCACACTGCCATAGTATCTATGAGGGACTTCTTGGCCATCTAGACATTGGCATTCTGTTAAAACCAGAGGACCTGTTGCTTTCTTGGCCCTGTGGGTCATGATTTGGTTCTTTGGAAGGCAGAAGAAACACTCCAGAAACTAATTTGGTCATTCCAGTCCATGAGGAAGAAGAGGTTGGAAATGTGTGATGAGATCCTTGGAAGAAAGTCAACCTAGCGTCTTGGAATCATTAACATGAAATGGGTTTAAAATGCAGGATTTAATCTTCCATGTATTCTAATCTTTAGAAAATCCAATTCCAAAATGTTAAAAGAAAAGATGGACCTGAAAGGGAGTCTTTTTCATATGGGCTATGATTATGGCGTAGAGCAGTGGTTCTCAACCTTCCTGATGCTGCGATGTATTTTCCTTGTTACAAAGGGGTCACGACGCACAGGTTGAGAACTGCTGCCATAGAGAATCTGAAAGAGAAGGGCTTTCAGGAACTTCGTAGATAGACCTGCAATTTAAAATAGTATTTTATTTTATTTATTATTATTTTGGGGGACAGTCTCACTCTGTTTCCCTGGGTGGAGTACCAGAGCATCGTAGCTCCCAGTAACCTCAAACTCTTAGCCTTGAGCAGTCCTCTTGCCTCAGCCTCCCACGTAGCTGGGACTACAGGCATGCACCACCACATCTGGCTAGTTTTTCTATGTTTAGTAGACATGGGGTCTCACTTTTGCTCAGGCTGGTCTTGAACTCCTGAATTCAAGCAATCTACCCACCTAGGCCCCCGAGAGTGCTAGGATTACAGGCGTGATCCACCACACCTAGCCTAAAACAGTATTTTAAAGAGAAGGAAGGTGAAACAGATAATCCAAAACAAAAGTGCACAGAACTTTTTTCTAAAGGACTGTAAAGATTTGTAGATGCACATTTTGGTTGGAGTGAAAAGATGAGCACTTTACTAAAAGCCATTCTTGAGGATGGTATGTGAGATTAACAGGCAGAGCTTTTCTCTTTTTCAAGAAGTAAGGCAGTCAATGTAACTGCAGAAGGAAAAGGGAACAAACAGAAGGAAATTGAAGTCTAAAACGAGAGAGAATAGTCTGGAAAGATTTCACTGCTTGATGAATAGCTCAGGTCTTTAGGCTTAGAAAAATGGCTTCCCAGAGTCCTGAGGAAATTTGTACTTGTCATTCTGAGTCAGCATTGATACCCTTTAAAAAAGTATGGAGCCTTGGGGAAATGCCAGAAGGGTAGACAGGGGAGCAGCATACAGTTTCTTGGAAAATGAATTCCAAAAAACTAGACTGAAAGGCTAGACGTTGATACTGAGGAAAGGTTGAGAATAGACTCTTTTTTTAAGCCCTTAGTAAAGGAAGTAGTGTTCAGTTAGGAACAGTGCAAATTCTCTCAGGAGTCATGCTAATCTCTCAGGATTCTTAGCAAGCCAGCAGTAAGAGAACTGTCCAACCTGGTAAGCAGAATTTGCCAGGAACCAACATCTAGTGTTGAGACACTAGGTAATCTATAAACTTCAGAAATAAGACCAGGATAACTGCTAACTTCAGTATCATTCTGGCGGTTTTGCCAATGCAATAAGCCAAGAAAACAAAATAAGGAATAACTACTGACACGGAAGAAACAAAATTCATGTGATTTATCTTCTTAAAATCCAAGTTCTTATTATTTCTACTATAAGAGAGTTCAGCAAGGTGGCCAGAGGCAGGATTATCCTTGAAATCTAGTCATGAAATATTAGGGGATGTGTAATCATTAGTGAGGTCTCATTTTCAATTGTGACAAAACTGAAAAAATACCTAGGAATAAGGTTAAGAATATGTATTCCATGCCTTAATGAAAAAGTTAAAAATTCCAACTGTAGGACATTCTAAAAGGGTTGAGTAAATGGAGAGAAATATCATGTTCCTTATGAATGTATTCTTTCAGATTACTCCATAATAGTTAATGTTCCAAATCAGAATTCCAATGGGAGTTTTTGGTAGGAACTTAAGTAATTCTGAAGTTATTAATCTGGAAGACTTAAGTGCATAATAAAAGCAAGGAAAAAAAAACAAAAGAAAAGGTAATGATATGGGAAAGAAAATAGAATTTGTGCTCTAAGATCTAAAAACATGGCCCAGTGCCTGTGGCTCAACGGGCTAAGGCACCAGCCACATACACCTGAGCTGGCGGGTTCGAATCCAGCCCGGGCCCGCCAAACAACAATGACGGCTGAAACCAAAAAATGGACGGGCGTTGTGGCGGGCGCCTATAGTCCCAGCTACTTGGGAGACGGAGGCAGGAGACTCGCTTGAGGCCAGGAATTGGAGGTTACTGTGAGCTGTGATGTCACAGCGCTCTATCCAGAGTGACAGCTTGAGGCTCTGTCTCAAAAAAAAAAAAGATCTAAAAACATGCATTAAAAACAAAAGTAATTAAGACAATCTTACACTGAAGAATCCAGAAATAGACACAGGATTACACTGTGTATTGTCATGGGCAATCAAGAAAATGGAAACTACTCTAGGCATTTCTTTCAGAGGGAATTTAACACCGGGAATTGGGTATACAAGGGCAGAAAGTAGGTAAATTGGATAATAAGGCAGCCCAGAAATTAGCAATAACCAGAAACTGCTTGTCACTCCTGGAGTTGGGGGGACAGAGGGTGGTGGTGTGTTCTAGCACCCAGGAGCAAGGCCACAGGACCCCAGAACTACAAAGAACTCACAGCTGCTGCTGGGAACATCACCTGTGGTACAAAGAGATGGGGGAGATACAGCCTGACGTATCTTTTTCCACTTCCCAGCCTCTGTCATTGGCCAAACCTGTGTAGAAGCCAGAGGGCGGGGAGCTTGGGAAGTGCAGCTCCTTGGGAATAGATTAAGTCCAGAGGACAGCAGAGAAAGGATCTGAGAGCACTCAGAGAAGTGGTGGGTGCACATGAAGAATGACATTTCAAGTTCACAGGGCAAGGGTGAATTATGCTTTGAGTGATGTTGGAACAATCAGTTCTCCATTTCAGAAAAAGTTACAACTTTACCTCACAAGATATATAAATTCCTGATGAGTTCATAATCCAAAAGCAAAAAATAAAATTATGAAGGCAGGAAGCTCGTTCTCATGCCAGCACTGACCTCAGGCAAGTGTCCTCATCCATTAGTGTGCATTGTCAACTCCCCGCCTCAGCGCACAGCTGCACCCTCGCCCAGTGCAGCCCCGCGCCAGCCACTCTCACTCAGGCTTCAGGACGTCACCTACTTCATCACTACTCCAGGAAGTCTTCCCTGTTGGCGCCTCCTGAGGCTGGGCTGGGCACCTCTAACTTGTTTATCAAGACAGCAGTGACAGTGTCTCACTCATCTTTATCCTTGTGCCTAGCACAGGGCAACCAGAGAGTTGGCCACACGTGTTTATCACATGCAATGATATTTTGTGTTATTCTCAGGCTCTCCAGGGTTAGCTGAGCACCTGCTATGTGCTTTATCAATTTTCTTAGCACAGTGAAGGACACACGAAAACTTACGCTGTGACTGGCTCTGTTGCTACGGAGTTAACTGTGAAGTTGGGGAGATGTGTACCCAAGGCTGGGGGCTGTGAGAAGGGCTTGGATTTTCCTGATGAGTGCACTTGCTGCCTTAAATAGAAGCTGAGACAGATGGGAAGATACAGCAGATGGGCAGCACTTGAGGCAGCCAGTGGAGAGGCAGGAGTCCTGGATTGTGTCCCAGGATCAGCCAGGTACCCGCTGTGTGACCTGGTCACCTCACATCTCAGCTGCAAAATGAGGAGCTTGAACCAGGGAGTTGTAACCAGTCCTGGCACACACCAGATTTAGAGCTTGATTATGATGTCATTGGCCTGGGGTAGGGCCTAGGCATTGGTATTTTTCAAAATCTCCTGTTTTTTTGTTTGTTTGTTTTGTTTTGAGACAGAGTCTCACTCTGTCACCCTGGGTAGAGTGCTATGGTGTCATAGCTCATAGTAACCTCAGACTCTTAGGCTCAAGTGATGCTCCTGCCTCAGCCTCCCGAGTAGCTGGAACTACAGGTGCCCTCCACAACACCGAGATAGTTTAGTAAAGATGGGGTCTCACTTTTGCTCAGGCTGGTTTCCAACTCCTGAGCTCAAGCAATCCACCTGCCTTGGCCTCCCAGAGTGCTAGGATTATAGGCATGAACCACCGTACCCAGTCCTCCTAGTTATTTTTTTTAATCAGGTTTAATAAAATAAACATCACATACCATACAGTTCACCAAATTGTACAATGTAATTTCTTTTTTACCATTTTGAAGAACTTGTGTAACTATCACTACAATCTAATTTTAAAACATTTTTCATTGTCTCCCCTCACAACCACAATGACTAGTAAAATGCAAATAAAACATTTTCATCCCCCCTAAAAGAAGTTTGGTACCCATTATCAATCTCTCCTCTTTCCCCTCATCTTTCCTAGTCTTAAGTAACCAGTAATCTATTTTCTGTCTCTATGGATTTGCCTGTTTCTAAGCATTTCATATAAGTGAAATCATACAATATTTTACCTTTTATGTCTGGCTTTATTCACGTAGCATATTGGTTTCAAGGTTTATTCATGTCATAGGATGAATCAATATTTCATTCTTTTTATAGCTGAATAATGTTGTAATGTATGGGCAGACCACATTTTGTATATGCATTCATCACTTGATGGGCATTTGGGTTGTTTCCACCTTTTGGATATTATGAATAATGCCACTATGAATATTCATGTACAAGTTTGTGCAAGGACGTTTTCCTTTCTCCTAGGCATGTACTTAAGGGTAGGATTGCTATCATATAACAACCCTATGTCTAACTTTTTTAGGAACTGCCAGGTTGTTTTCCAAAGTGGCTACACTATTTCATATTCTCTCCAGCAGTGGATAGTGGCTCCCTTAGTGATTTTAATATATATTCAGGGTTTAAAACCACCGAATTGGATGGTATCTGAGGGGCTCCATTGCTAAAATAGCATAATTTCTTATCTAGGATTAGCTAGCCAGGGCTGATTCCAAAAGACTACGTCACCCACAACGTGGCTAAGCTGTAGGGTGTAGGAATGGCCCCCTCAGAGTACCTTGATCACTCAGCCTGTTTTTTGTTTTGTTTTGTTTTGGTAGAGACTGGGTCTTGCTATGTTGTCCAGATTGGTCTTGAACTCTTGGCCTCAAGTGATTCTCCCACCTTGGCCTCCCAAAGTGCTGGGATTACAAACATGAGCCTAGCCTCTCACTCAGCCTTTTTTTTTTTTGAGAGAATGCCCTGTGTTCCAGCTTTGGACCCTCCCTCCATCCCTGTTCTGCTCTGGTCACAATTCTGGTGGTGGATTCTGGAGGATACCATTATTCAGTATGTGGCACATTTTGATTGAACACCCTGCAGCTGGTAGTCTGGCATTCCTGGGTCAGGGAGGGGAGAGCCTCTGATGGGGAGTGCCTATGGGATTCGGCAGAGTTAGAAGACCAACCCCCTCCCATGCTGGTTCTGCAGAATCATTGCCACCTCTAATATGGTCAATGTAGTTCCCTGTGACACTGGCCCCAAGAGGAACACCAGCTTCTCTGCAGTTGGAGGCAGAATGGGGAAGGAAGTCTCTCCCCCAAGACAATGGAAGAGAACTCAGATGAGCTTCACTTCTCACTTTGCATTTACTAACAGGGCACATCACTCACCTTCACGAAGCCCAGTGTCCAGTGAGGCATCAGCAGTCTCCTTGCAGGAAAACTGAAAAGTAAACATTAAAGTGCCTCGTCCGGCACCAGGCACACAGCAGCCCTTTTTTCCTGACCAGATTCCTTCTCACCTACAAGCTCATGGAAGTGAAAACTGGAGCCTACCTACCCCTCCTGTCACTCACTCCAAAAATAAGGACTGGAAACCTCTTTTCCAGAATGCCAGGAACCACATGAGCCTCAGTGGTTGTGAATAGTAAGCATGAAACTGGATTCATGTCCTGGGCCTTAGCCAAGGGTCCCTGAGTGCTGCTGGACCTTCTGGGGCAGGCTTGACCTATTCTGAGCTCCCTGTGAACAGGACAGGTGCATAACCTAGTGGAATTTGTGTGAATGGCACCTCTGGAGTTCTATAGGTGGTAACACATGAGGCAATGACGGGTTTCCTTAGTGGACCCACACACCACAAAACTTCTCCAGGTAAAATTTTCAGGATGGTTCCCCATAAATATGAGCTGAGAAACCTCCCAGGTCATTCTACTGCCCAAGAACTTTTCCCCTTCTAAAAACTCTTAACCTGACTGGATTCCTGGGTCCAGCTTCAGGCAGCTTCTCTGACCCTCATCTATTTCTCTTCCCATATGTCTCTTTCTTAGTCTCCCCCTTAAGTAGCTATAAGACCATAAGCTGAAAGTCACACATGCATGTTTTATTTGACATGTTATTAAATGCAATTTCTCACTTCCTGAATATACACATGATAAATGCATATATGTGTTATCTGTGTAACTTTTTAATCTGGGTTTTTGAAATTAAAAGCCACACACTTTAACTTGGAAAGACAAATGCATGATACCACTGTGTTCTTCCAAGTCTAAGGCAGACATCACTAATCAATCACTGCACTCTTTCCCCCTGAGCTGGGCACAACCTCAGAATCCTCAATCTTGCATTCCAAGCAGAGTGAATATCAATTGGAGTTGGCATGACGGACGATATCTATTTGTCATCCCTCAGAAACTCTTACTTGAAGCTTTCCAACTCCACCTCCAGCCCTGAATGGATGCCAGATCTTGACTATAAGACATCTTTCCCTTTGGGTGTTCATTCTCACACTCCTTGTTACCCATGGGAATCTCAATCATAATTTTCTCTGCTCAGAGCAGCCCTCATTCTTCACCTCCTTTTTTCTATTAATGATATCATTTGTCTTGTCTTCTAGGCTGAAAAATTGTGGAGTTTTCAGCTTCCTCCATGCCTTTGTGTTTTCCCCCTCTCGAATCCTGCCTTCCCTCTCTTACTTTCTATGTTTCTCTGATTTGTCCCTCTTGCCTAGGCAATCACAGTGCCCCCTGCAATAGGCTTTAATAGCCTTCAGAGGCTAGTGGTAGCAAGATGGAAGGGCAGCTGGAAGACAACGAGCCTTAAGCCAGGAAGCCTTTCTGTCTGTCCGGGCAACAGGAAATTTTCTTCTGAGCTTCCAGTCTTTGCATCTCTTAAGGACAGAAGTTATTTTCAACATATTTGAGCAACTTCAATGCTTTGAAGTCCACTGAAGAGTTGTCAGATTTCAGCTCTATATTTCATTAATACATCCTTCCTTCCTCCCCTTTTTTCTTCCTTCCATCAAATATTTATGGAGTACCTCCTATGAATCAAGCAAAGATCTCCACATTTATAAAATGGAATCCATTATGTAAATAGCATGTACCAGGGACATAGCAAGAACTGCATAAGTAGTTGGGAAAAAGGACAATTCTCAGATCCGGAAATACGCCCAGAAAAAGTCTAACCCACCTTGTGTGGAAACTGAGGTCCAAAGCAAATACCCAAGACCCCCCTGCAAGGTAGGGGCAGAACTAAGACCAGAGCCCAGGTGTTCCGGCTCCAACCTGGTACACCGTGTGCTGCCACAAGGTGGCGTCCAGTGGGAGGAAGAGATACCCTGGTTAGGTGTCAGGTTGGAGAGGTGAGGAGGATCGTGATTCCAGAAGCCAAAATCATGCCTTCTTCCACATTCTTATATATGCCCATACCATGTAGGAAGGGCCTTGAGCAAAGTCTCCAGAAGGCAGCAGGGTGGATCAGCGCTTCAGCTCTTAGGGCACTGTGGGGACAAGTGCCATTTCTTCTGGACTGTCTCCTATACCTGCAGCAGAGGGCTTGCTGATACCTCCTTCTCCTAATGTCCTCGAGGGACAGGCCTGCAAGCTCTACCCCCGCTACTGCAGAGACATCCCAGTGGACCTGCCCACCCGGTGGCAGTGTGCCAATAGTGATCCTGGTAACTGAGCCCCAGCTTGTGGTGGTGCCCCCCAGCACCCCGCTTCTCACTTCTCCTCTCCAGACACCCAGCTCTTTCACCCACCACTCTCTTGTGCATACTCTTCCCACGGCCTGGAGCAGCTGTTTGATCTTTTCCACCTGACCAGGAATTCTGCACATAAAATTCCATTAAAATAACACGCCTCCTGGATTTAGAGTATGTGGGTTATAAATGGGAGAAACCCCACTACCTCCACTAATAAGAAGAGCGTTCCCTTCAGGTGTGGCCAGAACCAGCCCTCACCTCACACCATTTGTGCTTTTCTCTCTCCCCATCTACCCTTAGCCTGTGCTCGTCCTGTCTCCCCGTGTGTGCTGGCCTCCTTCCCACTGACACTACGTCTGTGTGGCCAGGGAAGATGGTACAAACAGCCTGAACCCCAACTTACATCATCCTTTTCTTTCCTTTGAGACAGGGTCTTGCTCTGTGGCCCAGGCCAGAGAGCAGCGGAGCCATTTGTAGCCCACTGAAACCTCAAACTCCAGGGCTCGAGCCATCCTCTTGCCTCAACCCCGAATAAAAAGCTCTATGGACGTGTGCCACCATGCCCAGCTAACCTTTTTTTTTTTTTAACTTTGGTACAGTCATGAAATGTAATTTTTATAGAGAAGGGACAAAGACAAAGTGCTTAGGGGCCACAGAAGTCACAATAAGGCCTTGCTTAACTGTCACAAAGAAAGAGAGAGATCCTTGTTTTTTCAGTTTTCATGTGTGAAATCTTAGGGAAAACTCTGTCCCTGATTGGATCACATGTCACAAGTCACTCTAACTAGAAGGCTGGAGGACTCTGGTCGGGCTTGAGACTCAGGCCCATCCTCCCAAACACACGCAGGAAAGGAATTTCGTAAGAAAGAGCGCTCTCTTTCAAGAATGTTCATCCAGGCTTGGCGCCTGTGGCTCAGCGGGCTAAGGCGCCAGCCACGTACACCTGAGCTGGCGGGTTCGAATCCAGCCCGGCCTGCCAAACAAGAATGAAGGCTGCAACCAAAAGATGGCCGGGCATTGTGGCGGGCGCCTGTAGTCCCAGCTACTTGGGAGGTGGAGGCAGGAGACTCACTTGAGCCCAGGAATTGGAGGTTGCTGTGAGCTGTGAGGCCACAGCACTCTATCCAGGGCGACAGCTTGAGGCTCTGTCTCAAAAAAAAAAAAAAAAAAAGAATGTTCATCCAAATGTTTCTGCCTGCCCGAGTGCTCTTTCCCTGACACCCTCCCACCCCCCGAGAGGTTTCCCAGTATCTTCTCGGTGTTTTGTCCTAGTATGATTGTGACAGACTGAATGCCAGCGTTCCCTACATTGGGATGTGAGCTCTTTTGAAGGCAGACTGAAGATCCGCACTGTGGGAATGAGCCCTGCCTGGGAGTGTGAGGGGGGACCCTTCTCTGGGCCTCAGAGGCTGGAAGGCTTCCTGGGCGAGGGGTGTCTTCATTGGAGTAGGGATAAGGAAGGATTGCAGGAAGCAGAAGGAAGCAGGAGGTGTCAGTATGGAAGGGACTTGGGGAGTAGAGAAGGCTGTAGCAGGAGATGAGGCTGTAAAGAGCATGAGACGAGGTAATGGGAGCCAACCATCGAGCAGACTGTGGCTTTTGTCCTGCAAGCCCTGGCTCTGGACATGGATGCACAGAGAGGCTGAAGAGGGCCTGGAATTGCACATGGAACATTGCATACCTTGGTGCCTTTTTCTGCAGGGATGGGCCATAGTATTCGTCAGAGTTCAAGAGGGGTTTCTGTTTTAAAGTGGTTAAGAATTAACAGAAATTGGCTCGGCGCCTGTGGCTCAGTGGGCTAAGGCACCAGCCACGTACACCTGAGCTGGCAGGTTCGAATCTAGCCTGCCAAACAACAATGCCGGCTGCAACCAAAAAATGGCCGGGCGTTGTGGCGGGTGCCTGTGGTCCCAGCTACTTGGGAGGCGGAGGCAGGAGACTTCCTTGGGCCCAGGAATTGGAGGTTGCTGTGAGCTATGATACCACAGCACTCTACCCAGGGCAACAGCTTGAGGCTCTGTCTCAAAAAAAAAAAAAAAAAGAATTAACAGAAATTGAAATGTATTCAAATAGCTTGAGGAAAGTGGGCCACGGCCTGGAACTTAATTAAACCAGCAGCAACTCTGTGGAAGTCGGGCTGAAGGGGTGAGCAGAGAGTTACTCGGAAGTTGTTAAGCGTCTAGGAGGGAGATGGTGTAGACTTTGAATAGACAATATTGCTAAAAAAAAAATAATAATAAAGTGGGGGGGAGAAGCCACTGGTGTTAAAAGATGTAGCAGTGACGTTAACAGGAGTTCTCCGCATTAGGGGGGTAAAACCGAAAGAGAATGTGACCCCAAGACTTTGAGTTTGCACCATGATCTTGTCATAGGATCGTTGACAACATTCTTTTATTATTGTTGTTATTTCTTCCTCCCATTTAGAGAATGTCTTTTTTTTTTTTTGAAAGAGTCTTACTCTGTCATACTGGGTAGAGTGCCATGGCATCATCATAGCTCACAGCAACATCAAACTCCTAGGCTCAAGCTATCCTTCCGCCTCAGCCTCCTGAATAGATGGGACTACACGCATAAACCACGATGCCTGACTAGTTTTAAAATTTTTAGTAGTGACAGGATCCTACCCTTGCTCAGGCTGGTCTTGAACTCCCAAGCTCAAGTGATTCTCCTTGTCCTCCCAGAATGTTAGGATTGCAGGCGTGAGCCTCTGTGCCCAGCCTGAGAATGTCTTTTAAAAAAAAAAAAAATTAAGGCCAGACACGGTGTCTCATGCTACCTGGGAGGCTGAGGCAGGTGGATTGATTGCCTGAGCTCAGGAGTTCAAGAATAGTCTGAGCAACAGCAAGACCCCATCTCTACTAAAAATAAAAAAAAAATAGCCAGTCGTGTGGTGGGTGCCTGTAGTCTCAGCTGCTTGGGAGGCTGAGGCAAGAGGATCACTTGAGCCCAAGTATTTGAGATGGCCATGAGCTAGGACGCCATGGTACTCTACTGAGGGTGACCAAGTTTAAAATAAACAAATAAATGAATAAAAATTATTTTGTATGTCAAAGTTAAGAATTGTTTAAGGTACAAGGAGGTTTAAAGTCTCTGATATATGCAAATTTCCACGTTGTTCTTTAAGTCCACTGTTGCCAGTTGTGCCATATCTAATAACAACCCTATTGATCTATTTTTTGAATTTATTTCTTGTGTTGTTCAGTGCCTAGAAAATGTCTTCACAGCACGCCCAGGAATAGCAGGGCATTTTTCTTGTCTAAATCCCAACTTCGTCACCCTCCACAGCTACCCACTCCCTTCCCCAGTGCTCAGCACTTCGGACCGGCTGCCCTTTGGCATGGAGGAGAATGGGGGCACACCGTTCCTCCCCAAAGCTTCGGGAAGGCATCACCACCAGCACCAGCACCAGCACCAGCACCAGCACCACTCAAACTATGGCCTGTCACTGACCCTGGAGAACAAAGAGGGGCCTTTGAGGTCCCCGAACTCCAGCAGTAAGTCCCTAACAAGTGAGTAGGGGTGAAGGGACAGGGGAGGGGAGCCATGCTGCAGGGCACAAGTGCCTCCCCTGGATCCTCAGGACAGAACTGTTCTGTGCAGCACACGACAGTGGTAACGTTAAGCTGGGTTACCAGGTTCAGACAACAGAGGACAAGAGCCCTGTGCATTCAGGCAGGAGCTTAGGGATTGTGGCTTACCCATCAACTCCAGTTCATTACAAGGTAATGAATTACCCTCTCTCTCCACCTCATTGCTTAGCAGTGCTCTGCTTGGGCACCTCCCACCACTGCTTAAGTAGCGGGAAAGAGAAGCAGGGGAGTGAGGTGCGGGCTGGAATTTCTGCTTGCCTCATTATAGAAAAACCTATTCCGCCCCATTTCTGATATCCCACTTCCAAGAGCAGGATGGTGTCACCTAGGTCCAGTTTGCTCACTCTTACAGGTCCTAGGAAGAGAAGTTACAGAAATAGAGAGTAAGTAATTAAAAACACTTTTAGCAAGATGATAGAATGATTTCATGCCCATTAAATCTAGTAAAAAAAAAAAGATATGGTTTGGATATTATATGTCTGGTCTCAGTTGTTAGCAATGAACATTTTTTTTTTATTTTTCCAGCAATGCACTTTGACTATATTTCATCAAAGAATTCATCTCTGGGGGGGAAGAACTGATGGTTTGTCAAATGTGGCTTGAAAAGCATTGAGGCAGAGGCAAGAGCCAGTTCCCACTGTGGAGCTGAAGCCCCTTCTCAGTCCTTGGTTTCCTCATCCTTGAAAATGGGGTAGAAGGTGTTGGGATGCTCACCAAAGAATCTTCCACCTCTGACCTTATACGAGGCTGTGAGCAGGTGAAATAGGATGAGCCATTTAGCCTTCACCTGTCGGCCAAGCAGAACAAATCTGGGTTGGCTAAACTGGAAATGGGAAGTCTCTTGCACTTGGTCTTGAAGAATCAGAGCTCTGTGCCCTCACCAGTATCCACATTGCCCTTGCCAAGTGCCTGCCTCATCTTTTTGTAGCTGGGTAACTGCAATAGCCTCCTATGTGTCGCTCCTTCCAGCGCAGTCTCCATATAGTAGCTGCCAAAGGCATAGTTCTCACCAGATAGCTCTGACCAAGTGCCCTAAGACCTTTCAATAGCTCCTCACTGCCTTGGGATGAAACCACACTTTTGAGCCAGGGCTACAAACAGACCTTCACAGCCTGGCCCCTGCCAAGGTCTCCAGCCTTTCCCCTGTGCCTCATCACACTCTAGCTACTCAGGACTACTCTTCTCTCTCCTTCTACTCGGCTGGGTCCCAGCTCTGTCCTTTGCATCTGCCTGGAATGCTTTGCTCCACCCCAGTGAACGCCTACACATCCCTCAGGAGCCAGCTCAAATATTATCTCATTAGCGAAATGTTCCCCATGTGGCTGCCGTGCCTTCCCTCTTGTCCTATAGCAATTAAATAAATCTTATATCACTCGTCTTTGGAATATCTGTTCATGCATCTGTCTCCTCCCGTTAGACTAGAATTTTGTGTCCTTCTCTTTATTTCAGGTCCCAGATCTCAATTGCTAACAATACTCAGTACAAATTTGAATATGCAATGAATATTTAATGTGTAATGAATATTTAATGTATTAATGAGTAAATACAAACTGGAGGGAGACACAGTAGCAAACGAATCCAAAGTAGTACAAAAGTCAAAATCAATGGATTTGATTTTAGAAACATAACATGGCTTTTAAGGGCACATTATGTTCTTGTTAGGCCTAAACGCAAATCCTTCCAATTTGCATCATGCTTTTCCATTTTCAAAACACTTGTACATGAATAACCTCACTTAATATTCACAGCAACCCTGAAAGGTAAGTGATTTTATTTTCATTTTTTTTTTTTTGAGACAGAGCCTCAAGCTGTCGCCCTGGATAGAGTGCTGTGGCATCACAGCTCACAGCAACCTCCAATTCCTGGGCTCAAGAGAGTCTCCTGCCTCTGCCTCCCAAGTAGCTGGGACTACAGG
>CAUYON010115320.1:0-23234 GCA_963573935.1 Arctocebus calabarensis | reverse complement strand
TCTGCCTCCCAAGTAGCTGGGACTACAGGCGCCCGCCACAACGCCCAGCCATTTTTTGGTTGCAGCCGTCATTGTTGTTTGGTGGGCCCGGGCTGGATTCGAACCCGCCAGCTCAGGTGTACGTGGCTGGCGCCTTAGCCTGCTGAGCCACAGGCGCCGAGCCTATGGCACAGTTTTCTATCTACCATTCTTTTGGTATTCCTTACAATCCTCAGGGCCAAGGCATTGGGGAAAAGGCTCATGCATGCTTAAAGCTCCCATTGGAAAAAATTTAAAAGGGGAGTTGTATCCCCTGACACCTCAGAACTATCTCTTTCATGCACTTTCTGTCCTTAATTTTAGACCAGGGAGGCCAGATGGCCGCGGACCACTTTTGGCATCCCCGTCCTGGCTTTTTCCCCTCGGTTAAGTGGAAGGACCCCCTCACAGGATAGTGGTTTGGCCCTGACCCGGTGCTCATTTGGGGATGAGGGCATGTTTGCGTCTTTCCAGAGACCGCTGATGGACCCCGCTGGCTTCTGGAGAGGCTCGTCAAGGCGGTGGGGATTCTCTTGCAGCAACCCCAGTCGCCTGATTCTCTCCGTCAAGGAAACGAAGCTCGAGGATCCTGCTCCTTCTCACCAGGACCATGCAGCAAAAGGACAATCTCAGGGAACCCAGTCAGCCCAGCTCCAGACCTGGGGACAAGTGAGCGGCTGACCTCTCAGGCAGAGGACCTAGACCAGAGACAGGGAACAGTGCCCACGCTGACCACCTTTTTGCGTCTATGTTAGCACTGCTAACATTGCAGGTTGGCCTGGTGGGAGGGGAAACCTATTAGGCTTATTTCTCTAATCCCTCTCTTCTTCACCCTGTTGCTTGGGGGTGATCCTAATGTGCCAGTCTTTGTCAATAACACCCCTTTGTTTGGACCCCCTGACAGGGAGCCCATTGTTACTCAGTGGACCCCCTATAATTATACCGGGTCCTCTGCACACGTTCCTCTGTGTATGATTCATCGGGTGAATCACACAGGCTGTTTACAGCTAGCCATGGAACTGAGCAAGATTTTGGGCCACTGTAACGGGCACACCCGCTCCAGCTCCAATCGGATTCTTCCTTTTTCTGAGTAGAATATAACCTTTTATGGGTTCCCACAGCTGCAAGCCATCACAGCGGGGGATCTCCCCCAGCATTGTTACCTCCCCGCCCATTACAAGTGCATGAACATTGTTTTGATGATTTTCCTCCATGGAGAGCCTGTCCGTGCACTCCTGGAGCTGTCCATAAGGTTTTCAGCACATCTTTTCTGTATACGATTGGTCTTGTCCCTTTTTGGCTGTTATGAACAAAGCCAGGTCCTCCTCAGTGGTAAGGCAGCTCCTCCAGTTGGGAGGGGCCACCGGGGACTGGACTATGACAATTTTGTCTATCCCTGGAGGTCAGTTGCAAACTGGCCTTTGGCGAGGTGCCACTACACCAGTCCAACAACCTTTACACATCCCACTGCAGAGGAAAAGGCCAACAAGCAGAACTTGTGTCTTAAGGCTTGTGTGAAACATCCCTGTGTCTTTCTGACAGGTGCCTTAAATATCACAGGGAAGCCTCACATTTTTCCAGAAGAGGGCTCTGTGGTCACGGAGCGTGAGTTTATATCATCACTTGCACCGATTATAATTTAACTAATTGTCTTTCTAGTACTCAGCAATCTCAGGATATTGTTTTGCTGCAGCAGCCCCCTTTTGTTATGATTCCAGTACATGTGAATGGCACTTGGTATGCCGATCCTGGGTTTCGAGTGTTGCAGCTATCAGCTGAGCACCTTAATTGCTGGCATATTAATTGCTGGAATTATTGCCCTTATAACTACTGTAGCTACTGCCATTATAGCCCTTACTCAGTCCATACAAACAGCTCATTATGTGAATGCTCTTTCTAAAAATGTTTCTACTGCTCTAGGCATAGAAGAAAGAATTGACCATACAATTGAGGAAAAGCTGGTCTTAAGGAGGCTGTTTTACTTCTAGGACAGAAAGTTGAGGCCCTAAAGGTCCGCCTTCCTTTGCGCTACCATGCAGAGTTTGAATGGATTTGTGTTAACTGCCTGTAAATATAATGCCACAGAGTGGAGTTGGGATCGTGTCCAGTGCCACTTACAGGGCATCTGGGCTTCTAATAATTGTTCAGTAGATATTGCTGCCTGGCACTCTCACATCCAATCCATTCAGGAAGCTCATTCACAGACACTGTTGCTGCAGGAAGTGGCCACGGTGAGAAAGCAGTTTTTCACCAAATTTATACCATCAACATCTTTCACCTTTGTGATATATGCCCTTACTAGATTGGGGACAATGGTTTTGATCTTGTTGTGTGTGTGTGTGTGTGTGTGTGTTTTTGAGACAGAGTCTCATTTTATCGCCCTTAGTGGAGTGCTGTGGCATCATAGCTCACAGCAACCTCCAACTGCTGGGCTTAGGTGATTCTCCTGCCTCAGCCTCCCAAGTAGCTAGGACTACAGGAGCCCACCACAATGCCTGGCTATTTTTTTGTTACAGTTTGGCCGGGGCTGGGTTCGAACCTGCCACTCTCGGTATAAGGGGCTGGTTGCCCTACCCACTGAGCCACAGGCACCGCCCTTGTTGTGTGTATTTCCTGCAGCCCTCCAGGGAGCCTTCACAGCAGTCCAAGGATTAAAGGCTAATCTTCACCACCAGCGCTTAGAAAGAAAAGAAGGGGGAGCTGTTGGGAGCTGAACCTTCTGTGAGGCAAGACCATCCAGTTTGAGAAAATGTACTGGAGTGAGCGCAAACCTGGCCTCAGTGGTTTTCCTGTTATGGCTGGTTCCTGAAGCAGATCCGATTGGAGCCATGCCCTTTGGTCAGAACATTCTGTTAAGGATGCTGTTTGGCCCCTAGGCTGTTTTTCATCAAGTTATGCAACCATGACAAGATCATGCCTTCAAGCTACTGCATATAAAAGCCGTGCAATAAAGCTGAGATTGCTGCTTCCTATTGAGGGCAGCCCTCCTGATCCCGCTGTTCTCTTTCATCTCACATCTTGCACTGTCTTCTCCCAGGGTCCCTAATAACCTTTGCCAGGCAGGTTCCCGGCACTCTACAATTTACCAAGTTAAATGACCCTGGACTAATGGCTAAAATTCAGAGACATCCACTTTTCACTTTTTTTTTTCCACACGAAATACCTGTTTAGTTTAATGAGTTATAAGCAACACCCTTATATCCACCATCAAAGTCAAGAGAGAAAACGGCCAGTCACCCTAGAAGGCTCCCTGTGGACCCCATGCAATCTCACTCCTTCCTCTTGCCAGAAAATAACCAGTATCCTGGCTTTCCTAGGAGCCACTTCCTTGCATCTGTTATGGTTCTGTCACCTAGTATGCATCTCTAGCCACCTTAGTTTAATCTTGACTAAAAAATGGTCATGTCTTTCGAACATTTTTTTTTTGCAGTTTGTTTTTATTGTAAACCTGATTTGTACAGATGACTTAAATCAATAACTTGGAAACCACTGAGAGTTATACCTTTTATCACAAAAATTGTACTTTTAGTAAGTATAATCCTTTTTTTTTTTTTTTTTGTAGAGACAGAGTCTAACTTTGTCGCCTTGGGTAGAGTGCCGTGGCGTCACACAGCTCACAGCAACCTCCAACTCCTGGGCTTAGGCGATTCCCTTGCCTCACCCTCCCGAGTAGCTGGGACTACAGGCGCCCGCCACAATACCCGGCTAGTTTTCTGTTTTGCAGTTCAGCCGAGGCCAGGTTTGAACCCGCCACCTTCGGTATATGGGGCCAGCGTCCTACTCGATGAGCCACAGGTGTCGCCCAGTATAATCCTTTTTAAAAAGCTTATTTAAATATTTCTAATCTTTATAAATTCTTAGATTTGTTTTGCATTTTTTAATTAAATCATAGCTGTGTAAATTTCACACGTACCCTTGTAAGATGCACCGTAGGTCTAGTCCCACAAATTACCCTCCCTCCACCCATCTCCACCTTCCCCTTCTCTCCCTCTGCCCTTTCCCCTTCTTCTTGGGCTATAATTGGGTTATAGCTTTCATAAGAAAGCTATAAATTGGTTTCATAGTAAGACTGAGTACATTAGATACTTTTTCTTCCATTCTTGAGATACTTTGCTAAGAAGAATATGTTCCAGCTCCATCCATGTAAACATGTAAGAGGTAAAGTCTCCATCTTTCTTTAAGGCTGCATAGTATTCCATGGTATACATGTACCACAATTTATTAATCCATTCATGGGTCGATGGGCACTTGGGCTTCTTCCACGACTTAGCAGTTATGAATTGGGCTGCAATCTGCCAGAGTCACCATTGATCATTGTAAAAGGAAAAGGCAAATTTCAAAGATACTAACAGGAAGAAAACTTTCAAATGATATAAATAAATAGATTTAAGTATATCTACTTAATAATTGAAAAATTAAAGCAGAAATTTGTGAACATATCCATCTCCAACTGAGAAAACAATCAGGATTTTTTTCAATGTTGATTTATTCTATTGTCTTTGAAACATACTTAATAACCAAAGCAATGGCTACTAAACTCGTTAAGTGAGTAAAGGGAAAGAACAAATCACCCTCTTCCTAGCTCGTTTTTGTCTAAGTTCTAAGCTGCAGTTGCAGAATTCTCATTAGAAAGTATTTATTCAATTCGATATTTCCTTCCCTACTTACTGTTACCCCCACTTTGAAGGAGCTTTCATTTTTTTCCCAAAGTATGCATAATTCTGTATTCTCTTTCTGAAATCTTCCCGAATGTCCTGTTAACTATGCTGTCATTTACTTTTTTTTTCTTTTTTATTAAATCATAGCTGTTTACATTAATGCAATCATGGGGTACAATGTACTGGTTTTATATACAATTTGAAATATTTTCATTGAACTGGTTCTAGAAAGTGTTACTGTTGTTATTATATCATCACCTCTGGTGGGAATTTAGAATCTGTCCCTGAGCCACGTGAAGACACATTTGAAAGACTACACACTATAACTGGGTTTTAGAAAGGGACAAGGGAGGAGAGGGGAGGGGGGAGGATGGGTGGAGGGAGGGTGATTTGTGGGATCACACTTACGGTGCATCTTACAAGGGTACAAGTGAAAATTACTAAATGCAGAATATAAATGTCTTCATATAGTGATTAAAAGGCCATGAAGGCTATGTTAAATAGCTCAATGAAAACATTTCAGATTGTATATGAAGTCAGCACATTGTGCTCCATGATTGCACCAATGTACACAATTATGGTTTAATAAAAATAAAAAAAAGAAAGACTACACACTCACATACCCATACATATTTGACTATTGAGGGATTTCAATGAATATATAAAACTTAGGACTTTTCCATGGCATTGTTGGATAGTAATAAGAGAGAAAATCCACAAGTTCAGAGGAAAGTCTTGACGTGACCAAAATAGGTGACATGATTTAGAGGCCATTTTAATTTTAATTAGAAAATCAAATAGCTTATCACCATACACAGATCTTGTATGTCTATAAAAATAGTATATGTTCTAGTCAACCTTCTGGAGAATGGAGAAAAGTTCAATTAAAAATTTATCTGTAATCTCACAACTCAATGAAAGCCACTTAATTTAGAATTTTTCTTTTTATATTTTTGAAGTAATTCTGCTTTAAACAGCTAAACCAACTTACATTTAAATAGAGAAGAGGATTTTTTAGTTAAATATAAATTGAGGCCAGGCATTATCTTACTCTTCTTTCTGTTCTTAGCTTACAGAATATCATATGTGTATATCTGTAAGTATTCATACATATATAGTATGAACTGTTGTATATAATATTTTATTACATGAATTTTTGTGACTAGCTGTCAAGTAATGACTGGGACAATTCTGTACTATACTGCTTGGAAGCTGGGGACCACATCTTGTTCATCACTGCATTATCCTAATAACCTTAGAATATATAATATAGACCCAGTACATTCTTGTTTAACTATTTTCTTCACTACATCACCAAGTAGCAAATATTTCCTTCTTACATTGTCAATCATTGCAACACGTTTCAAATAATGAACAAAAAAGCTCTCTAGTTGCTCTCTTAATAGCAAAGATTTAGAATTACAACTAGGAGGAAATGAGCATTACAGACCTTTTTTGTGTTTTGCCAAACATAGGTACCTTTGAAATAATTGTTTTTTTAATTTCAAAATATTAAGAAGATACAAATGGGTCAGGGGAGGAAGGTGGATCACCTGAGCTCAGGAGTTTGAGAGCAGCGTGGACAAGAGCAAGACCCCATCTCTACTAAAAAACAGAAAAACAAGCTGGATGTGGTGGTGGGCACCTGTAGTCCCAGCTACTTGGGAGGCTGAGGCAGGAGGATTGCTTGAGCCCAAGAGTTTGAGGTTGCTGTGAACTAGGCTGATGCCATTGCTCTCTAGCCTCAACAACAGAGTGAGACTCTACCAAAAAAAACCAAAAACTTAAAATAAAAAGAAGATGCAAATATTTTAGGTTACATGGATCACTTTTGTAAAGCTTTAGTCATGGCTATAGGTATGCCAGTTACCCAAATAGTGTTAATAGTATCCAGTAGGTGCTAAATGTGTGCTTTATTTCCCCCTCAAACCCTGGTGATATCCATTGACTTTTACTTCCCTCTGTGCACATGTGTGCTCATCGGTTAATTCCAATGTATCTAAATTCCTCTTCTTCCTCTGATCCCATCCAAAGCTGACCTCACTCCTATTTATAAAAGCCTCTTCATTCCTTAAATGAGCACTATTGAGTTTAAAATATTCACCTAACATGTTTAAAGACTTTATTCTGAGACTTATAAATGCTTTGATCCTAACTGCTTCTTTGTTTTGCTTACTATTTTCCTAGAAGACTTTCCTAAGTTAGGGCCTTCCTTGCACGTATTGCAAGTAGGATCAGAGTTTGGTACCCAATGTGTTCTTTTTGCTTGTACATCAAAAGAACATTCTCTTCATTGATGAATAACCTTTTAAAATTGTTTTTACTTTTAAATATTATGGGTAACAAAGATACATTAAAAAAAACAAATACAAGTAAAATTTCTGTTTGGTTCATTTTCAAGATTATATGAGATTGTTTTTCTTTGTAGTACTTTGTAGGGAGTTTTGCTATCTCTCTTTGCAGTGGGCTTCATAGTACCAGCAAAGAGAGAAATGGTCTTAGTCTGGGAGAATTATTCATGGGTTTTATTTCAGTTTTAATTCAAATTTATAGTAAGGTTTTGATAGGTGGTATTTCTATATAGGCAGTATTATCTTTTCCAAGTATTTGATTTTGGGAAAATAGATTTTTAATATGACAGCCAAAACTCACATTAAATTTCTTGTCACTCTTTAGAATTATGACAAGCTTCTCAGATACATGATTATTAACTTTTTATTATGAAATTTAAAAATGCAGAAAAATGCCATTTATGTGTTTCCCATTTCATCCCTAGAGAAAAAGAGTATAAAGCTCTAGCAATTGAAAGTGAAGCCCACACTATCTTGCTATCACTGATTGTCATGTGTGATTTCAACACATTGTAATTGTACAGGGATATATTTTGTTTTAACTGAAGCAAAGTTGGTAAACGTTTGATTTTGTCTTTGTGGTAAAAGGAAGACATTTCCTGAAGGAAATGTGATTGCATTGTCATTGTGAATGTATACAACCTCTTTTGCATACCCTATTATAATAGAGCTCTTGCCCTATTTACAGACATGTCAGGAAAAGACGAGGAGGGTCACACGACAGGTTAAGTACATGTAACCAGACAGGCAGAGGTTGAAACATAGACCCTGTTCCTTTCAACAACAGAGAAGGAGTAGTCACTGTTTTCTAATCCATGACCCCCAGATAGGTGCAGTCTGGGTTGATGTCCATAAATGGTCTATATTAGCTGTTTTCTACTCCTTGCCTCTTAGTTCCTTCTAAACCACACGGGAATCTTCACACACACACACCCATACCACACTGGATGTGGAATATCCAAGGCTAATAGTCCCAAGCTTATCTGTTCTGTTCTTTGTTCTTTTGTAGGAAAAGATAATCTTTGAGCATGTGCGTGTGTGAGAGAGAGAATTATGTCTTTATGCAAATGCTAGTTTAAATTATATGTTTTCATTTTACAAAGAATTGTCTAAAACACCTGTTCTGGCATGCAAACAAAAGCAGGCAATTTGTTCTTTTATTCTTAAATCTATTTAATTTAGTATAATCTGGAGTGATCTATGAAGATAAGAGAATACCTAACTGAAGTTAATATTTTCATTTTATAGAATAGTTCTCAAAAATATAGAACAGAATATTAGTCTTAGAATACCTGGTTTTTAGGGAAAAGTTTATAATTTAGATTTATGTAATATAAATTTTGTAGGAATAGACCCAAACCAAGCTGAGGGGAAACAAATATTTGCTTGAGTAAATTTATTAACAAAACTTTTGAGGCCTTGTAGACTGTGGGACAGAACGTAGTTTGAAACATCAACTATTCCTTGAGAGTTCTAGATTTTACTTGTTCTTGTTTACTGCTTGGATCAATGCCTAGCACCTAGTAAACAACAAATGTTAATTAAATTACTGGATGGATAAAGAGATAAAATACATTAAAATCCCAAGTTGGCCACTTACCTAACACTCTTTCTTGATAATACAATGTACCTCCTGCATAGCAGATATGTATTGTATTTGCTGTCATTTTTTTTTTTTTTGAGACAGAGTCTCAAGCTGTCACCCTGGATAGAGTGCTGTGGCATCACAGCTCACAGCAGCCTCCAATTCCTGGGCTCAAGTGATTCTCTTGCCTCTGCCTCCCAAGTAGCTGGGACTCCAGGCATCCGCCACAACGCCCGGCCATTTTTTGGTTATAGCCGTCATTGTTGTTTGGCGGGCCCAGGCTGGATTCAAACCCGCCAGCTCAGGTGTACTATGGCTGGCCCCTTAGTCGCTTGAGCCACAGGCGCTGAGCCTGCTATCATTATTTTTCATATTAACAAAATGTTTTGATTTTATTGAAATTTGTCAATTCAGGGTCAGATTCCATCCTTATCTAATAGCCTTTTTCTAATAGTCCAATGTCAAAGTGTCCCCGTAATTTTATCTTAGAATAAACAGGAATGTCAGCAGTCATATAGCCTAGCTACTTCTATATATTTGTTTGAGAGAATAACTGATTTGCCTAAAGTTTCTTTCATACAGTTGCATGGAAAGTGTAAACATTGTCTATGTGAGAAGTTAGTCTGGAGAATAAAAGTTCTCGGTAAAAGTTCAGCAAACTCACAGATTGTGTCCATAAATCTGTGAACTTTTCCAGACATAGGAGAATTCCATGATTCTCTAATTTTTAGGAGATATCAATTAAAGGAATTATGATGATAAATAAGCAAATATGTAATTATGAAGAAGGAACATATACCATGGTAAATGTATAAGCAAAGAGCAGAATGAACACGAATAATGAAACTACTAACCCAATCTGGAGGTTTATGGAGAGAAAAATCCGTTTTCTGCTGCAACTTGACAGGCGACAGAAGAACCAAATGGACTTTTCTGTGTCTGCAATTACAGAAGTCTAAGCTAGGATTTTAGTCATAGCAAAGTATAAATGATCATGAAGGAATCAGGAAATCATTTAAATGAGCGAGTAGCCAACAGCATTCACTTAAAACCATGTAAACATATGCAAGCCTATGTATTTTCTGCTAGCTCTACTTTGTGGAAGCTCACAGTGTGACTCAGAATCACACTACACTCTATTTCATCTTTAATACCATGAGATTCTTGAAGATAGAGTCTGAATGTTATCCAACTCTGTATCCTGAACACTCAGCAGAGCTCCTGGCACATTGTAGACATGCAGTAAATGTTGTTTTGAATTGACTTACACCCACCAACCACTATATTAAAAAAAGAAAATAAAAGAAATAAAACAAGCTATATAATTTCCTCTAGACACAGTTGTAATTTACTATCTAAGACAGTCTCACCAATCAAACATTTATCTCCAGTCCTTGAGAGGATAATTTACCTTCAACAATTATTATTAATACCTTTTACCAACTTGGGACTATAGCAAAATTGAACTTATGAAAAATGCCTGTCTTTTTTCATCCTTGGAGCAATTATAGCTTTCAAAAAACTATCTTTTTCAGGTTTCCAGTTGACAGTGTTTTTCAGATCTCAGGTTGCAAAAGCTGAACCATTTTATCAATAATGTGCAAGATAGAGACATGTCCAAGTTACCGAAGCAAGATCATAAATCAACCCCTTGATGATACGTCTCACAAGATTAAAAAAGAAAGATCATATAACACTGTGCAGATGTTGCACACTGAAAATGATATAAGAAACAATTGCATAGAAATACAGTAGTTATATTGACCAGGTTGAAAGCATTTAGACAATGTGGGGATAGGATGAGTGTCGATTGATGATTACTTTAATGTTACATTTTTTTTGCAAAGTACATTCATGTTTTCCTTTGCCAAATAAATAGGCTGCATAATTTCACTGTTCACAGAAAAGCAACAAAAAGCTGCAAATAAATGATGTCGTTGAGATCTGCTTTAAATGTTTACTTTTTTCCATTAAAAGAAAATTATTACTTTAGACTTCTTAAAATCAAGATATGCTTTAAAGGTAAATGTTGAGAAATGAGGTACTAGTAAACTTAAAACACAAAATAACCAATGCCCAATGACCCTGGCTGAAACAAATTAGAAAACTGAAGTGATTATGAAGACTATCTCCTTTCCAGGTCAAAAATTAATTTATCCCTATTTTCCTCTTAAATCCTTCATTGTCCCTGCTCCTGGTTCTCTTTTCTAACTCAGCTCTATTTTCTTAATTCTTAATTCCTGTTTCCTTAATTTATTCCTAAAGAAAGACTTTGTTAACACTTTGCTACCACTTTGCCAACACCTTGGTTAATAAATTCCATCTCAGCATCTTCATTAAAGAATGTCAAGTTCTTCCATAGGCTGGGTCAAACCACAGGGATACCACCTCTAGCTGGAGGAGCATGGATAAGTTATTCCAATACTCTAAGCCTTAGTTTTCTCATGAATAAAGTAGGAGCTGTAGGATTGTTCTGAGAGTTTAGTGAGATAATACACATGTGCTGCTACTGAACTTAAAATAAAGATAAATTATTGTCGTCATGGCTGGCCAAGGCTTACTCCTTCTGGTTTGGTATAAAGAGTATGAAACACCAAACTAACACTGGACCAAGCGTCAATTAACTTGCCCTTGAGCAAGTGATCTTAGCTCTGTGCCCTTGAACAAGAAGGACTTTGTGTGTCTCATCTCTAAACTTGAAGGCATAAACAAGGTAACCTCAAAGGTCCCTGCCAGACCCGAAATTCTGGGTTCTTAACGAATATCCTGCTCCATGTTTTAACTCATAACATTCTAGTAGATCAGCAGAATCATATCCGTCTATTGTAAAAGTCATCTAAGACACAGAAAAATAAAAGTGGACCCATGAAACGTGGCCATGTGATCAGAGCCAACAAGAATCCAATTTGATATAAAGTCATTTTACTCAAGTGCTCTGTGGTAATGATTCTGCTGAGGCAGGGTATTTGAACAGAGCACCTTGAGACCAATGTCACAGAACATATTCCTGCAAATAATTAATGGTGTGTATATATATATTGCCAGCTGCCCTGCTGGAGCCCAGCAATCTCTCAGAGCAGATTAGTAGTCCTTACCTAGGTGCCTGACCAAGGTAACTTTTCTCAATGATCATTATCTTGAAATAAATCCAAATTAAATTTTATGAGCCAGAATTGAAATTATGTGCCTTCAGTATTGAGCCTTCTAATAGCAGTTATTTTTATTGAAGTATTAAAGCAATTGGCTTGAGTCATCTTGGAAACATTGCCTTCATATTTCAAACATGGTTAGGAGGCTGTCAGCACATATTACCATGGATTGCAGATATTTGCTTATTAAATGTTTCTTGTAATAGGAAAAACCTATTACAAGAAACATCTTGTTTACAAGGGTATCCTGGGGATAGCACGTAGGCAGCAACATGTTACATTGAATTATAGAAATAAAATAAGCTGATTCAGCTAATAAACTCAATAGAAATATAAGACATTATTTTGCAAGTTGAAGACAACAGCAACTTAATTTAACTGACAAACAGACTTCTACTGTAGGATGCAAATATCATGTAAGAATATTTATGTGAAACCATAGTGATCATGGGGTGTTATTTCAACCCTATAATTTAGGCACTCATAGTCAACAGTTCTTCAAAAGTTATTTGCTTTGCTTTTTCTATACAGAGAGAAAACAAAGCAGAAGCACTAAGGATGTTTGATGCAATGGGAAGGGTAGAGGACAGGTTAACAAAACAAGTCGTGAATGGGATAGTTTTTCATGTACTCCTTGACTGTGTAGGCTTTGAGTAGAGATTTACGGTCTTAGCGTCCCGATGACCTCATTATAAAGTGGAGTCAAAGGAGATGACATATAAGTGAAACTTAGTATGGAGAATGAACACACAGAAATTATCCAGTAAATAGAAATGTGACCACTTCTACCACCATTCAGTGTAGGTTTACAAATCCTAGAACTTGAACGTGGCTTACAGATAGATCTGAGAGCTTGAAAAATACACTCTCCTTTTCATAGTCTATTTATGGCAGCCATGGTATTTTAATCATCTTTGCATATACCCTCACTCCAAGAAGTAGACAGTGTAGACACTCAGAACATTTGAGTACACGAAGGGAAGAAAACACAAATGAATGAAGGGACCCCCAGCATCCCCCAGGAAGGCACACTGGAGATAGTGTTCACAAAGCAGGCATCTGGCAATGCTGTGAAAAATGGTCTGCTTGCTCCCAGGAAAAGCTATAGGAAACATGACTACTGGCTCTGGGAAAAGTCTTACTAGTGATTATAAAGACAGAACTTGGGCCAAAAGCATTCTCTCGGTGTATCTATGTTCGCATGTCCCCTTGTTGTGCCTCTAGAGAACAACGTAGGCAAGACAGCACGAAGCTCTACAGGTCAAATATTGTGTAGCATTGAGCAGCCGCCCAGACAGAGTTTCCTGCACAAAGGCTTCTCTCTTGCGGAACTGAGACTTTCAGTCACCAGATCCCACCATGAGAGTCAGCTTATGGTGAATAAGTCCTCCCATTTGGTATCACGATTTTTTCTTAATAACAAAACAAACCCTTTAATTTTGAGCCCCAATTCCTATTCAGGATCCTAGTGACCCCAATATTTACTTGGAGGATAAAAAGGTCTTATCTTAACACAAAAAGAAGAAGCAACCAGAGGGTTAACATTTTCCAGTTGGCCAAGCCTGCAGAGGTGAACAGACACCTCCTGCTAGTGCACCTTGCACTGTGACCCTCAGAGATGCCACCTTAGCATTGAAGTTCTGTGCGTGTTTCTGTCCACACCAGACTGAAATCCCTAAGTCCGGAATGGCATGCTCACTGTCCGTCTAAGTATCCAATCAACCAGCAGCCTGCCCAGTAATCTCACAGAGAGAGAGACACGTGTCTGTGAGTCAGGGTCGCAGAAGTGGAGTTTGGAGCCCCAGGTGTTCTTTGTCCTGCACCGCATCCCAATACTCACAACTCAGTCCGCCTCAGTGCTCTGCAGAGAACAGAGCCATCAGCCTCCAAGGAGCTCGGTCGGGTACCCTCTTTCCACACTGCACAAACGCAGTCAGGCACTTCCAGGCACGTCACATGACTGGAATTGGTCCACTCACATCCATGAGCCACTGCTCCAATTCTATCACTGTCATTTCTTCCCTGCATCCTTGCAGCAGCCTCCTGCCTGGCCTTCTCCCCGCCACCTACTACTAAAGCCCGCTCTTCAATTTGAAGCCCGAGTCATCATTTGCTATTGCAAATCTGACCGTCTCTCTTTCTTTCCTCCTCCTTAAAATCCAAACATTTTAGGATGTTTTACAAGTACCTTCATGTTCTGGCTCCTGTTTACCTTCCCAGCTTCATTTCTCACCTCCACCCTTCTCCCTCCCCAGACATACTGAGATATCCTTAGTTCCTTAAATACAATATGCTTTTCCCATTTGGAGTCTTTTATCCTCTCCACCTGGAACGTTTCCCCCCCTCCCCTGTTCTTTCTTTTTGTCCTCTCCCTTTCTCCTAGGAAGATTCTTTTCACCCACTTTGCTCCTAATAAGACTGACTTAGCTGCTGCTTTGAATACTACAGCCTTTGGGACCAATGTGCTTAAGGATGTGTAAGTTAAAAACAAAGAACAAATAGGATCCAATGAAGCAGATAGCGAGAGATTTGCAGATACATACAAAAGTTGTTTATTGAATGAGTGAAAGAACCAATGAATAAAGACCATTTGACAAGAAGCCCTGGTTATACACATCACTGAGATCTCAGCTTTCTATTGTCTGCTGCTCATTCTGGAGGCATAAGGTGAAATATCCAAATGTAAATTTCCCCCTAGTTTGCTCCCTCTCCAGGAAGCTCTGAGCATCTCGAAATATCTTCTTATTATAGCTCATTGTATAACATAAGGAGACTAAAGCTGCCCGGCCTCACAGAAGGAGCTACATAGTTACAGATAAGCCAGGCACCAAGTGAAGGGGCATTTCCCACGTTTCCGAGAGTTGAAATACAGGCAGGAGGGGAATCAGCTTACTGAATGGTCTAATGCTGACTTTTCTACACCAAGAAATCTTTGCGAAAATGAAATTTTTCAAGAAATGAGGACACTTAAGGCAAGCAGCAGAAATATATGTATCTCAGGAAGCTGAAAGGATTGGCTGAGCTATATTCTCTGTGAAAACTACATTTTTATCACAACTGGAAAAGATCTGTTATAAACTACACAATAGAGAAATGTTAAGACCTTTTGTATCTATTCCTCTTGACATCCCATCGAGAGCTGTCCTGTTGTTATGTTTTCCGATCTTGCATCTCTTGGCTTCTCTTGTAAATGAGCAGGATGCTACAGAAGCTGGCGTGCGAAAGACCGTGGTGAACCAGAATGCTTTTGCTGCACAATAAATATAAATGGTTGTTTGAGCTCAACGGTGGATTTCTTTGGTGTTTGAAAGGCCAAAATGAAAGAGAAGGCACCCCAGAACACTGCAAATCATGGAAACTACAGATTTGTGGGGTGAGTTGGGAGTCCTGTGATAGCAGAGATATCTTTATCCCAGCCAGTGTTGTGCAAGTACACAGACAGCCCGCGGCAGCAGTGTGACCCTCTCTGAGCCTTCCTTTAAAGAGGGATCCCTCAACAACCAGGGTCACAAAATAATAGCTGTAGAGCTAGATAACAGTAAGTGCATTCTGAATGTGCACACAGAGGAGAATGTCTGTCATCCCTAATGCAGAGTAAGTGACAGAAAATGGAAAGGAAAAAAATATAAGAAGCAATTGTATGGCATTTTTGTTTACTACTGACTTTCCCTTTCCTCGTTTTGTCTTTTTTCCCTTTCTGTTTCAATTGACCCTCTTTTCCTATACTGAGTGGTGAGAGAGTAAACAATCTACAGGGACTTGTTTTGAGTTCTGAATTGGGGTGACCCCAGGCTCAAAAGCCTTCCAGGTGAGTCCTAATAACATAGGCATGGCCACGCTGCAGCAGCCCCAGAGGTGGCAGAGTTGATGAGTTTCAGGAGTGTTGTGAACACCCCTGAGCTTTAGATAGAATTACGATGTCAATCAAGTTTATTCCCTTTACAGCCTTCTCTTCTTTACCCAAGCAGGGATCGATTAGCTTTAGGTGAATGTCTGAAGTTCCCAGCTTTCTATAGAAGAACAGAAAGATTGGATTTGGAGACATACAGATGTGAGTTTGGACCCAGTCCAGACATGGCCTGAATGATCTTGGGCAATTCACTTACACTTGATCTCAGTCAAAATGCTGAGAAGTGATTGGCCAATTCACTTCTAGTCACTGCTTTTTAGTCTAATTTATAGATTAATAATCTATTAATTATTAATCTAATAATATAGATTATTAATCTATAAATAAAAAGTCATTCATTTATTCACCAAAAAAAATAGTTTTGAAGACTTGGTACATGCCAGGTATGGTGCTGGAGCTGAATATTTAATAATGAAAAAAAAAGTCATCAACTTCAAGGGTAGATAACGTAAATATGAAAAACATAATAGGAAGAGCATTGCTGAGATGAAGTTAAATGAGATAAAAAGACGTGGAATATCCAATACCTACCTTGCTTCTCCACAGTTAGCATTAAAGGCATACAGCCACTTCCTTAAGCTTACTTTGTTTTTCAAAATGATCTTATTCCCCTTATAAAAAATTAAAATTCCCATCCTTTCAATGCCCTGACTCTCATTAGGGTATCAATCTGATTATCTAATTAAACAAAGAACAGAAACTCACCCTAAGGGTAATTTATACTCCCACAAATAACTTACTATTTTTAAACTAGAGCTTTTTAACTGTACTGAAAGTCAGATCAAGGCAACCAGTAACTTCTAAGTACCTACCACATCTTACATCATAGAAAAGATGTAATCCCCACCTTTAGGAGTCTTGAAATCAATATGATTTGTGAAAATAATACATCAACCTATTAATGATTAGAGTTAAATTTTGAAAGCAACAAAAGTTTTAAATGATTGACATTAGAAGAGATTATATAAGATACTATGTAATTTTAAATAAATTGTATGTTGTGTAGCCATTAAAGGAATACGGATTTGGAGAAAGAAGAGGTCATTTTCTCAGTGGAAAGCAAGAGGGAGGCAGAGTGGCACCGACTGGCTACTGCCACCTAACAACCCTCTCACCTGCAAATTGGACCCAGGTCCTTCTCATTGATACCCTGATGCAGCTCATCTTGGAAACCAAATTCCATGCCCCAGTTCTCTCCTGACTTTGGGAATAGTTCAGTATCTGTAGCTTAGTAAAACAAAGATCATCATTCTTATTAACAAGAGCAAATATTTAAAAGACCAGGCTAAGCTCCATCTTAGAAAATAAGAGAATTATGAATCTTTGAATGTGGAAAGAGTCTTGCATATAAACACAAGGTCTTATAAATAAAACTCTTTATGAAGCACATTGATGTAAGATGACTTATTTGATTCTCTCAGCAATTTTGCAAATGGGAAAGGATGAAGAAGGGTGACTTTTCCAAGAACACCCAGCTGGCCACTGGTGGGTGTGAAATCAATCCGACACCTGAGTCCTATCTCCTGCTTAAAATGTCATGTGGTAGAAAAAAAAAAAACTCTATACTTTTTCTTTTCTTTCTTTTTTTTTTTTTTTTTTGCAGGTTTTGACCAGGGCTGGGTTTGAACCCACCATCTCTGGCATATGGGGCCAGTGCCCTACTTCTTTGAGGCACAGGCGCCACCCAACTCTATGCTAGTATTTTAGAAATCGATGTCCCCAGAGAGGGATAATATGTGTTAGTACAAATAAATGTGGACTAGGTCCTTGCTACTCACATTGTGGCCACCAACCCAACATTGTTCACATTCCCCACGAGCTCGTGAAAATGCAAAACTTTAGCCTCATCCCAGAATTTCTGAATTAGAAACAGCATTTTAACAAGATCCCCAGGTGACCCTATGAGCATTAAGTCTGAGAAGCCCTATTTTGGGTAGCTTCCACTTCTCTAAGCTGGGTAGAACATAACTCATGTAATTGTGAGAATGAATTAAAATAAGAGAAACCACTTTTTATATGAAAAATACTATACAAAGCTAAGACTTCATAAAATAATAATTATTATTCTCGTTTATACTAACCAGTCATTCATATCAGCATGTTGTCCTCCAAGTGGATATAAATAACAAATCTCTGGAGCTCTTGGGAACTTGAAGAGAATCAAGCTAGACTTAGTTCAGGCATAACATTTATTCCAGATGAGATAATATATTTATATTAAGGTGCCAATTTAGGAAACACGGGTACATATCCCACAATGCAGATTGCATTTTAGCTAACTATAGATTTTTTTATTCTGATTTTTTATAGCTAATCTGCTCTCCAAGATTATTTTAAATGGCATTGTTTTTAGGTCAGTAAGAAACATCAATTTTAAAATATTGCAACTCACTGAAATACACCTTTTAAAATTGTGGAGTCTTTTCTATGCTCGTTTTTTCTTCACATTTGCATGCCAAAAGGTTTCGATATAAAGATGTAAAACATAAGTTAGTAAGAGGCAGCAGAGAGCCTGAAGCCTGCTGTGCTCAAACCCTCAGTTCAGCTGTCCCCTTTGCCCTCTGGAGCTCACAGCTTTGCTAAATGCATCATGATTGCAAGTGCATTTGAAGTAGCATGCTTCAGTGTTCTCACAGAGTTCAAGGCCATGGACCTCGGGATCAAAAGACATTTGCTGAAGCCCTAGGTTTAATGATGTTCATCTTGGGCCTCCTTTAGATCATTTGGCCATCTCGTCTCAGTTTCACATTCTGAAAAATGGGCAGCAGAAGCAATGGTATTGAAAAGATACGGAGGGGAATTTTAAACTGTGCTTTTTAAGGTGTTCTGTAAAGGTCTTTGGTTTATTCCTGAGGTTTTATCCAGCTTGCCTATATTGGTAGTCAAACCCAAATTATGTTTCCATTTTATTAAAGATTTTATCTTCTGTGCCTGATACCATTTTATTCAGTAAGCTCTCGGCAGATGAAAAAAGTACACCAAAAATTACTTAGTATTTTTCTGCCTGTGTTCTCCTCCACCTCCTATGTAGCTCTACTGTCCTTTCCTGTCCTTGAAAGCTCATGTCCTCAGGACTCTACGTTGGTCCTTCAGTGTCCCCTCTAACTTCTGCCTTCTACCTGCTGAGAATTTCCACTCTGCATCTGAAGTTCAAAGCTCTCTCCTGAGTGCCACTCCCAGAACCTCACTGCCTACTGGGCATTTCTTTTGCTGCCCTATAGTCACCCCAAACATGTCCAAAACTAATCTCACTCTCATCCCACAATCATACTCCTCTTCCTCCTCCTCTTCTCTAGTCCCCTGTTGATGGTCCTAATGACCAAAGGCAGAAATTTTGTTATCATCAGCATTCTTCTTTCTCCTACACCTTCTAAATGTTGTTGAGCTTGACAAGCTGTAGAATCTACAATGCAAATATCTCACATTGCTGTAGACCTTTTCCACTGCGTTCATTCAAGCTGTCACTAATTTTAACATGAATAATAACCACCTTTCCTTCTGCCTCCAGCCTTGCCTCTCCCTAAAGTGTCAAAGAACCTAATACTAACCTTCAAGTTGTATCAAATATAGATCTTCAGAACCAAAGTGTTTAATTCACTGCAGAGTGTAGGGAGAACTTGCCTTTAAAAATGTCCTCCTGTCACATCAATATAGGGTGGACCAGGAAAGCTGCCCTAGTCTGTTCTCTGCCATGAACAATCCTCCTGCTGCACCATTCTGATTGATAGTGCTGCTTCACTGTTTTAAAGTCCTCAGTGACCCCCTTGACATTTTAGATAGGGGACATTGACCACATGTTCTCTACGTCCCTTCTAGCTTTGTCTTCTGCCACACACAACCCCTACACGCAATTGTGAGAGAGTGGCACCTACAGAGGAGCCAGGGGAAGGGAAGATAGACAGGGGAAGGATCTATTGTTTACTGAGAACATACTTAGCATTAGCTCATTTGATCCCCACAGGTGCTACTATCACCATTATAGGATGAACAGAGAAGGTCAAAGGTGCCTTAGCTACCAAGCCAGTGACACAGTTGAGACTAAATTCAGATGCTCAGACATCAAGGCATCTTTGACTTTTCCATATTTCTGCCATAGTACCTATTTCCAAAAATGGGAGATATCAAACTATATATTATGCCAATTATGGTCACATGAAATAGGGTGACCTTAAGTAAGATGAGGAGAAACCTGGCAAATTCTGACATTGTTGTAGACTTGCCAAAAACCAGAGAATAGATCAGCGGTATGGTAATCCCAAGACAAAGATACTTGCCAAGCAGATCCTTCAGAAAGATCACGAATGTCAGAGAACAAGTTGTAGATAGATCTGCAAATGCATACGGATATAGGTAGAGATCATGCTATAAATATTACAAATGCCAAATATGTGATCCACACAGAGAAAGTGAGAACAAGTGTAGTTTGTTGTGCCTGCCGAGCCCAGAGTGCAATGGTATTGATGGGCACGTGTGGGTGACAACCTTTCAGCATCTCCTCGGTTGCTACAAAGTCTTCTCCCTTGGGTGCTCAAAGCATATTTGCTGCAGGGCAAATCAGTGCAGGGCTCAGTGCTATGCCAAGTAATTTGACTAAAACAATAAGTGTGCCTATTTATATTCAGGCCCATGCCCAGAAGCTCCCAGAGATGTGATAAAGTGTTGCTTTTCAAATGGACATAAAATATACATGGTACTCATATAAGCTACTGCATACTTTTTCTGGTGCTTGTCACTGCTATATTGCTAGTCCTCAGTCCAAGTGATTAGGAGAGTGCTGGGGAAAGAGAATATGAGTGTTAACATTTCATATCCTCACATTAGTGAGGGCCTTTTCAGGCCTAATTCAATCAGTATAATTCAAGTCAATTTGTAAAACCTCCCTGCCCAGATTGTCCACTATATTCAGAGAATTGTGTTAGAAGCTATGGGACAGACAGTGACCAGGAAGGCTGGAGAGTATAGTGGTTAAGCAAACTAAAAAATCCTGGGGCCAGACTTCTTAATCTGAAGGTCACTTCTGCCCCTCTTTAGATATGTGGCTATGGGCAAGGTTGTTTCACCTACCCGGGCCTTGGGATTCTCATCTATAAAATGTGTATGGGTCCATTAGTCATAGGACTGTTAAAAGCATTAAATAAGTTACTATCCTCAAATCATTTATTGTCTAGGTCAAGAGACAAGCTCAAAGGAAGGTAAAAATGAGTTAATGCTTGGGACCTTAGCAAAGAAAGAGAATACCTCCCAATGGGAGCTGAATCAGAGAAAGTTCCATGAAGGAGGCAGAAGTCCAAATGGACTTGACAGGGGAAGGATGGAAATCATATAAGAGGGACTCTGGGTGCACAAAATAGAAGCAAAGGCCCTGAGCATGTTCTCACAATGGTGGGCATCGGAGGCCAGAGGGAATGCGGAGGAGTTAAGGCAATAAGGAAAGTCAAGCTAAAGCCCCATGTGGAAGCTTCACAGCCTTGCTAAGTATCCCTGGTAATGGAGGGCCATTGCTGTGACTTGGGAAGAGTCCTGTAATAGCAATGCACACAGTGAAGTTAGTGTGAAGGAAGAAAGAGAAGGCAGGAAGAAGTAGACAGAGGTATTACATCAGTCACGTGGGACATAACTGAGCTTTAACTAGTACGTTGATAGTTAAAATGGCAAAGAGATGTGAAAGAAGTTACATGGAATATGGACAGGGAAGGAAGGAGGAGTCTAGTGTGGGCAGAGATAGAGAACACGAGGTATCTGCTATGTATTTGCGGCACCCCATTCCTCACTGAGCTGGCAATGCTGAGATCTCTGCCCGTATCTTTGCGGCAGAAAGTCACTTGGGTAATGGGCAATAAACCCAATTTTATGCCAGATAGTAGGGCTTGCTTAAGAGTTTGCCTCATGGTGTGTAAGAAATGATGTACAGTATCTTCATAGAATGTGTATTCTGTAATAACAAAATTATCAAGAGCCTTATTTTGTGCTACAAATGAGATAGTAGCTGTGCATCAATGTTCAAAATAATCTTAATAAATTGTTTCAGATGTTACTAGGCAGGATATTTCTGAAGTATCAATTAGACACAATTATAGTTTGTGTAGAATAATTACCCTTTCTTGTACATATTTTGATGATACATTTTTTAAAAAACAGACTAATTCGCAAAGAAAAAGATGATAGCTCACATGCCATTAACTTCTTTAAAGAGAACACAATTTATAAATGAAATGCCTAATTTAAAAGAAATTTAGAAAAACATTCCCAAGGATAAGTATTCAAAATCTAGCCTAACTTTCAACAAACCAAGGGGAAGGACAGAAGGAGGCAAAGGGAAATGGGGAACAAGGGAAAAGAGAAACAAAAGAATAGCCAGGAATTAGGAACTAATTAAAGAACTTGGAGAGAGCTGGAAGAAAATGAGAGCAGAAATAAACATAGACACTAAGGGTCATAAAATTTCATTGGGAGGTAACTCCTGTTTGTATCTGGATATACACATCTCTCTGAAATGTCTTTCAATCTTACTTACCCCACACCTTCCCCAGTCCTGAGCCCAGTGGTCACATTCACCATTCCAGAATTCCTCTCTTATCAATTCTATTCCACATTCCGTAATCTATAGTCTGCCTTCCACACTAGTCTAATCTGGGCCAGCTCTTATAACCTTTCAAAAACCTGGCCTTTCCCACCTCAGCTTACAGTTGGCAAATGAGATCTTGGTCAAGATCACACACATGTAGTCAAGACAGATGTGGGTCTATTTTATTGCTAGCCACTTGCTAGCATGAGGCATCTCCATTGATTCACGTGTAAAGCAATATTAATTACAAATCTTAGTGTTCAGTAGCTTTTAATGCTATTCTCATCTTTGCCATCATCTCCATCTATTATTCCCTTATACTGTGAACCATCCAGATGTCCTCAGCTGGGCATCGCAAACCTGGCTTCCTTCTGGCTGTAAGTATGTGTTCATGCTTTTTCCCTTCCACTGATGTTACTCAGGAGACATCTGCGTAGATATACACACACCTAAGCAGAGATAACAAGACTAACCAAATGTAAGAGTCTGTTTTGGAGTCAGATGGAGTCAACTGTTAATTAGCTTTGGGCATATTACTCTTTCTTTCTGAGCCTTAGTTTCTTCCCTTGTTAAAAAAAGGACTGTGTGATTTAAGTCCCTTATAACTTTATTTAATTTCTATTTAGAGGATCTGTCCAGCTCTGTAAAAGAAGTGTTAGAGGTCCCTGTTATTGTGGTGTTATAGGGTATCATATTGCTCAGACTAAAAAAGATGGAGACTTTACATCCTTTGTATTAACCTGGATGGAAGAGGAACATTACTATTCCATTATTCTTAGTAAAGCATCACAAGAATGCAGAAGCAAAAATCCTATGTACTCAATTCTCATATGAGGACAGTTGATGGTGGGGGGTGTTTGTGGTGGGGGGTGGAAGCATGGAAGAGCAGAGATAGGAAAGGAGGGAGGAGATGGGTGAAGGGGAGAGCAGAGAGAGGGAAGGAGAGGTTCATGGTATGTGACACACCTTTTGGGGGAGGGACGCAATTGTAAGAGAGA
>CAUYON010115318.1:0-35490 GCA_963573935.1 Arctocebus calabarensis | reverse complement strand
AAAAAATGGCCAGGCGTTGTGGCGGGCGCCTGTGGTCCCAGCTACATGGGAGGCGGAGGCAAGAGACTCGCTTGAGCCCAGGAATTGGAGGTTGCTGTGAGCTGTAATGCCATAGCACTCTATCCAGGGTGACAGCTTGAGGCTCTGTCTAAAAAAAAAAAACCATAAACTATCTCATTAATTGGTTACTGATTACCTTCTGAAATATTTTTGGTGACAGGCCAATTATAATGTTATTAATTTCACCCATTTCTTTTTGCTTTTTAAATGTAGCTTGTATATTTGTTTCTTTTAAAAGCAGTTATGTCAGTGGTACATGTATTGTACCTCTGTTGAACAGTGCTAGCATGGACTGTGGGTTAGAAAGACTTAGATTCAAGTCCTACCTCCACCACTTAGGGACTCCTGGCAGGGGAGCCCAGCTAAAGCCACCAAAGGAAAGCTGACCCTGAGCTATAAAGAGACAGCACAGGGCTGGAACTGATGGACTAGGGGTTGGAAGGATGTGTGGGAACATGCGGTGGGGAAAATGTGGAGAGGAGAATGTTGGATAGAAGCAGCCAGCTCCACCTTCCCACAGGAGACAGACAGAGAGGGGGGCCTGGCAGGTTGCAGATAAGTACAGCCTCTCACAAGGCTGTCCTTAGTGCTGGGTCACTGTCAATGCTGAATCCCAGCATTTCAGAGCTGGAAGAAGCCTGAAAGATGATCCAACTCAGAGGCCCCAGGAAAACAGACCCAGAGCAGGGAAATCCCTTCCTCTCCCCATTCCCAGTTCTGTGAATTCTCTATGTTCACAGTCCTTCCACTATCATATCCACTGAACTGTCCATGATGGGGCCTCTTTATTGCAAGAGTCCTCTTGTGCAGCACTCAGGGTTTTATTCAAGAGTGTCTTCACCTGGTTGGATTGATTAGCACACAGCTGGTCTTCTACCACCACCACTCCCAACTGCCTTTCCGGTGAGGTTGGTTGGACTCATTCATTTGCACATAATTCATTGCAGATGTGTGCTGAGAGAACCTCCATTGGCCTGTGGAGAGGAAGCCACCTGGGGCAGGGAAGGGTCATGCCGGAGTCACCAAGAGTCTGGTGGAAGTGTCAGAGCCCAGGCCCAGAAGGAAGAAACCAGGTGAAGAGATTTGTGCAAGGCCACCAAGCCACATGAGGTCAAAGCCAGGACAAGGACTCAGGATTTCTGATTAACTGCTCAAGCAGCAGCAACTCAAGGAATTAGGTAAGCCTAGTGTCACTCTGCAGTAAGGGGCAGAAGCCAAGAGCTGTGGCTGATTCTGTTACCTGCTGCTACTCAGCACCTAGGGCTGGATTCTCACTGAAGAGCAGCCTTTTGAGGGTAGGGCTCAGAGCTTAACAGCTCCACATCTGGAAACCACTAGAGATCCTTGAGGGATGGACCTAATTACCTCTGTACCCCAGCACCTGTCATAGGTCTCAGCACACAGCTGCAGCATATGAATGAATGGAGGTGCAAATGAATGACTAACTGGAAATGAGACTAAGTGGTGTCAGACAGGCAGTGCTTGCCTGGGATGCATCCTCCTTTCTTTCCTGCATCTGTGAATATGCTAAACATTGTGCTGGGCACAAACCACGAGCAAGAGAAGTGTCCAGGGGTGAGGACCAGCAATTAAGCAAGCAACAATAAGAAAGCCTGAAGGAAAGGCTGTGCATTCCTGCTGGGCCCTGACCCCTGTGTGACCTTGACTACGTCCCTTTCCTCTCTAGGCTTTACTTTGTTTAGCCGCTTTAGGGTTAGACAGGTCAGTCCAAGCCTGCTTCTCACACTGACCCCTATGGCTAGCAGGTGTGGACACTGCACCCTCCCATAGCTGCAGAGAATCAGGACCTCACCAAAGATGGCAGTAGGTGGGTGGGGGAGAGCACAGCCAGCAGAAGTGCCCTGGTCTGAGCAAGACAGGCCGACACTCCCAAAAGCTGGGTCCCCAGAGACTGCAGTCAGAGGTAACTGGCTGTGACAAGGAGTGAGCCCGTAGTCAATTCCATTCAATGAAATTTTGATTGCCTATGAGCCTTGTAAACAGGCAGCTCCCCTGTGGGCTGGAGGTGTTCTCTCCTTCCTTCTCTCATTCCTGCCGGCACCTGCCCTGGGCTCTGGGCCAGCCGAAAGACGTCCCAGCCTCTGCTGCAAGGTGGGTGGCGAGGAGTAAATGCCTGCTGGCAGGTGAGAGCCCAGGGCCTGGGGCAGTGGGAAGAGGAGTGAGTGAGAATCACTTAGCCCTCATTAGTCTAAATTAAAATCAGGAGTGAGATGACAATTACAATTTGCAGTGGGCTAATTGTTTTCCCTCAGAAGCTGATCGTTTTGCAGATCAGGGAAATTAATTGATTGAAGTCCCAGGTGGATTGGCTTTGAACCCAGTGTGGGTGAGACAGATCCTGCCTCCACCTCTTCCCTGCCCCTCAGGGCAGCCACTCAGCAAGGGGTCTGCCCTTTCAGATCGTCAGGCCGGAGAGACTGAAGGTGTAGGGTCCTACTAGTCTTACCTTTGGGTGGCAGGAAGAGAGAACATTGGCAGAGGCAGGGCTGGAAGAAGCCAGAAGCTATGCTTGGAGCTGTGGCATCCAGGAGGGGGTGCTTTGGCATACCTGTCACAGCTGCCTGCCATCAGCTTCCCGAGGGATGGACTTTAGGAAGCCTTGTATTTGCCAGAAGTTGCTGTTTCTACTGAGTATCCAATAGTCATTGTAACCTTCATTCACTCATTCAACAAACATCAACAGCCTACTGTGTGCCAAGCACTGTTTCAGAAGGGCTGGGACACTGCAGTGAACAATTCAGACAATTCCTCCTCTCATGGATCTTACATGGAGGATGGGGCGGACAATAAACCTGTATGTAGACATCAGAGAGTGACAAGGGCTCCGAAGGAACTGTGGTAGGCCGAATGGCCCTCCAAAGATGTCCACACCCCAATCCCTGCAGCCTGTTGAATCTGCTACCTTACATGGCAGAGGGTACTCTGCAGATGTAATTAAAGTTATGAACTTTAAAAAGAGTATTAAGGGTGGGCATGGGGGACTCACCCTTATAATTCTAGTACTTTGGGAGCCCAAGTCGGGAGGATTGCATATGGGGCCAGGAGTTCAAGATCAGCCTGGACAGCATAGTGAGACAGAAATAAAAATAAAAAATTAGCTGGACATGGTGGTGCAGGCCTGTAGTCACAAGAACTCTTGAGACTGAGGCAGGACATTCACTTGAGAGCAGGAGTTTGAGGTAGTAGTGAGCTGTGATCGTGCCACTGCACTCCAGCTTGGGAGACAGGGTAAGACGTCTCTTAAAAAAAAAAAAATTAAAGTGTCTTAGGTGATCTGGATGGGACAAATTTAGTCACACATGAGTTCTTAAAAGCAGAGAACTTTACCTGGAAGCAGAAGAGGGATTCCAAGCACGTGAGCATTTGATGTCCTATTGCCAGTTCTGAATACAGGAAGCTGTGCACAAGAACTAGAGAGAGGCCTCTCAGAGCTGAGGGCCACCCTCCACCGACAGCCAGCAAGGAAACAGGGACCTTGGTCCTATAACCCCAGGGAACAGGATTCCACCATCTATCTGAATGAGCTCAGTGCCTTCAGATAGGGTCCAGCCCAGCTGACACCTGAATTTTGGCCACTGGATCCACACCTGGATTTTTTTTTTGAGACAGAGCCTCAAGCTGTTCCCTATGTAGAGTGCTGTAGCATCACAGCTCACAGCAACCTCCAATTCCTGGGCCTTCCAAGTAGCTGGGACTACAGGCACCTGCCACAACGCCTGGCCATTTTTGGGTTGTAGCCGTCATTGTTGTTTGGCGGGCCCAGACTGGATTCGAACCCGCCAGCTCAGGTGTACATGGCTGGCGCCTTAGCCCATTGAGCCACAGGCACCGAGCCTGGATTTTGGCCTCTTAAAAACTGACCAAGACAACCTAGATGGACTTCTGACCAAAACAACCGAGAGATAAGAAACATGTGCTGCTTTAAACCACAAAGTTTGTAGTGACTTGTTATGGCAGCAATAAAAAAAACTAATTCAGGAACTAAATGGGATGACAGGACGTGGGGGCCTCTTTGAAAAAGGGACACGTGAACTGAGACCTGAATGATGAGGAAGGAGAGTAAGGGGACAAACTCATCCCCATTTCCCCGTTTTAGCACAGAAGTTCTAAAGACTCTTCATCCCACAGTCCCTTCAGCCCTGGCCAAACCCAACAGTTGGTCACAAGGTAGAGGGAACAGTCTGGGCAAAGGCCCGAAGATAGGTGCTTCCAGGTGAGCCACCACAGAAAGCATCCTGAGGAAAGTTCTGCCAGATACAGGGATGGAAAACTCTTTCAAATGGGAACGGAGTAATCCTAGCTAAAGATAGGTGAGAACGCCCAGGGTTCCTTCCATCCTCCCACTGTGGGGCTTAAGAATGACCACTGCCTGTCCTGGCTGCTTCCTCTGTGCCCTCACCTGCCTCCCTTCCCCTGCTGGCCCCTGCCAGTGCCCAGGTGTCTTCACGTGCCAAGGTGCCATGTGCCCATTTGCTGGTGCTGGCAAACCACCCAGCAGCACACAGCAGGGGAAATTTTTCTTTAATTAGTGAGACAACAGGAGGCTGGAGAAAGAGAAGGCAAAGGTTGTGTGAGCCTGAAGAATGCCAGAGAAAGGACCCCTCCCCTCTATCCTTACTCCCTGGTGCTGCCACCTTTATATTGACACGCCCTCCTCCCAGTTTGGTGCTTCACCTCCAGCAGTCTTTGGAGTCAGGTAAGAAGCAGCTATTGAGTCCAGAAGCAAGGAGGCAGAATTGTGTGGTGGGAAGAGCAAAGGACCTGAGATAAAATTTTGGCTCCTTGTCTCGTCCTCTGTAGGATGTCTGGGAAGTTAACTGCTCTGGGTCTCAGTTTTCTATACAGTTAGAGCCATAATACCTTCTTGGCAGGGTGGTGGTTATAAAGACTAGAGATGTCAAAAGGTGCCCCACAGGCAGTAGGTACTGCATAAATGGTAGCTATTTCTACTGGAAGAGCTGCACCTCCTATCCTCAATCAATCCCACCCCCCCCCCAATCCACTATTTCTCAAACTCACCTTGTGTCAAAGATCACCTGACATGCTTGTTAACATGCAAATACTCATCCCTCTCCTCTCAGCCCTGACTAAATGTGGGGGTGTGTGGGGCGTGGGTGGAGCCCAGAAATCTGCAGCCTGAACCAGGTCCAATGCAGGTGATTCTTTTTTTCTTTTTCTTCTTCTTTTTTTTTTTTTTTTTGAGACAGTGTCTCACTATGTCGCCCTCGGTAGAGTGCCTGGAGTCACAGCAACCTCAAACTCTTGGGCTTAAGCGATTCTCTTGCCTCAGCCTCCCAAGTAGCTGGGACTACAGGAACCCACCACAATGCCCGGCTATTTTTTGGTTGCAGATGTCATTGTTGTTTAGTAGGCCGGCTGGGCTTTAACCCACCAGCCTCGGTGTATGTGGCCGGCATCCTACTCACTGAGCTATGGGCGCCGAGCCCCGTGCAAGTGATTCTGATTAGGCAGCTGGCTTCCCTTAGCTTCCCTGGCCAGTGTCTGCTTCCTGCAGGAAAAAAAAGAGCTGGCCCAAGGCAGTCCTGCATCTGTGTCTGTTTCAGAAGCTGTGGTTCCTGATGGAGAGCTGGCTGGGAGGTGGTGTCCTCTCTCTACCTTCTACCCTCACTCAGGGGTCTGTCTCTTGGGCAATTTCTACCTATGCAAGGGGATTTGGTCCTCAGAAGCTTCTGGGGAAGGGACCTCAGCATCTACCTTATTTTGCTTCCCCATTTTCAGGGGAAGATTCTGAGACCCAGAGCAGGGAAATGACTTATATAAGGGTACACGCTGGGACTCTGAGCTTCTGAGTATGTGATGACATCATGGCTGGTCCCTTTCAACTCCAGAATTCTTAACTTCAGGGGTTGTTTACTCCTGGAGTTGTCTCTACTGGTTTAAGGCTGGGGAACCCCAAGGGAGGCTCAAGGCTTGGCCTCTAATCAACTTCATCACATCTCTTTCAAGGCCAGGAGGACTACTCTTCCCTTGCCAAAAATGATAGGCTGACCCTTACTGAACACTTGGTATGCACTAGGAACTATCCTAAGCACTTTACTTACATTAACCCAGAAACTCCTACAATAACCCTGTGATTTTTTTTTTTTGGCTGGGGCTGGGTTTGAACCCTCCACCTCCGGCATATGGGGCCAGCACCCTACTCCTTTGATCCACAGGCGCCACCCCACTGTGATGTTTTTAATACTCATTTATAAATGGGAATCTAAGAGACAGAGATTAAGTATCTGCCCAAGATCACACAACTAAAGCTGGAATTTGAACGTCAACAGTCTGGCACCAAAGACCATGTGCTTAGCCACCGAGCAACACTGTCCCTCAAGCCATACTGATAATCACATGACATACTGCCAAATCAAAGTCAGTGGGGACAGAGGAAAGAGGACTGGATTAAAAATTGGACACCTAGGCTCGGCGCCTGTGGCTCAACGGGCTAAGGCGCCAGCCACGTACACCTGAGCTGGCAGGTTGGAATCCAGCCTGGGCCCACCAAACAACAATGATGGCTGCAACCAAAAAAAAAAAAAAATGGCCGGGCATTGTGGCGAGCACCTGTAGTCCCAGCTACTTGGGAGGCGGAGGCAAGAGACTCGCTTGAGCCCAGGAATTGGAAGTTGCTATGAGCTGTGATGCCACTGTACTCTATCCAGGGTGACAGCTTGAGGCTCTGTCTAAAAAAAAAAAAAAAAAAAAGGACACCTAGGCGGTACCCTTAGCTCAGTGGGTAGGGTGCTGGCCACATACACCCAGGCTGATAGGTTCAAACCCGGTCTGGGCCAGCTAAATAGCAATGACAACTGCAACAAAAAAAATAGCCAGGCATTGTGGCGGGCGCCTGTGGTCCCAGCTACTTGGGAGGCTGAGACAAGATAATCGCTTAAGCCCAAGAATTGGAGGTTGCTGTGAGCTACAATGCCACAGTACTCTACCACGGGTGACATAGTAGACACTTAAAAAAAAAATTGGACACCTAATTGTCTGGGAAGGGGCATGAGGTGCATCTGGATGCTGGAATGCTCTATATCTGTATCAGCACAGTGGTTACACGGGTGTGTACATATGTAAAATTCATCAAGCTATTTCCTTAACATTTAAAGATTTGTATACTGTAAACAAGTCAAATCTAAATGAGAAACAAATCAGAATATTTTGGTAGAAATATTCACACTATGAAAACTGGCAAACACTACATATCAGGGTTCCCCCTAACTCTACCAAAATTATGGCAGCCACAGCCATTAACCCAACGTGTTCCCCTCCAGTGGGACCCCAGGAGGTTTATAAGGTTACCAGCACCTGTAGAGCCCAGGTCTGAGCATAATTATTCTGAAGCTTTAATGTGTGCAAAATACGTTTTCCATTCTCTAGTCTCTGTGGATGTCTCCAGCTCCCCCAACCCTTGTCCAAAGATGTTGGCAGGTGGGAGGGTGATATAGGTTTTGTGGGCTGGTGGAACAGTTTATGGTCTGTATTTGGTGGGGATTTTCTCCTCTTTTTCTTTTTTTCTTCCTCCTTTTCCCTTTCTCTCTGTACATTCACTGGAGCCTTGATCCCATGCCTGCTCTCTCTCAGGCACTGGGGATGGATACAAGATGAGTGAGACCCAGCCTCTGTCCTCAGGAAGTTCTGCACCTAGCCCAACACCCAGACACCCCCAGAGGGGTGTCGAGAGGCAGGATGATGGCATCTAGAGCAGCACACTGGCCCTCAGAGCTCCGGCAGCTCCTTCAGTCTGTTCTTCCTGTTTCCCCTCCCTCCTGCCTCTGGCTCTCTGTACCCACATGTGACAAATATACGTACTGTATGACATTATTATTAAAAAATTAGAAGGTATAGAAAAACATATGGAGAAAATTTAAATAGTCCCCTTTCCACCTCCCAATGCTAATTCTTGTTAACATTTTGATGCATTATCTTTTCAGGCTTTTTCCTTTGGCAGTAAATACTCCTACTATTTGTCTCTCTCCTTGGGTTCCATGTCAGCTTTCTTACTTCTCTCTTTGTTTTGGAAGAGTACATCCTGTGAGTTGCTTTTGAAAACTAGGTTAAATTTCTTGAATATCTGCATGTTTAAAAATCTTTATTTGACCTCCATATTTAATTGTAGTGTGACTTGGAAATATAATTTCAGATTGAAAATAACTTTCTCTCATATGTTTGAAGGCATCGTTCTTTGTTCTTCTTGCTTTTAGGTTGCTGTTGAGAAGTCTGCTGCCATCCTAAACTCTGTCTTTAGGATGTTCTTTCTGGATATTTGTACAATCTTCACTTTACTTCTGATATTCTGAAATTTCAAAATGTGTCTTTGGCTGGATGCCTATAGCTCAGCGGCTAGGGCACTGTCCACATACACCGGGGCTGGCAGGTTTGAACCCGGCCTGGGCCTGTCAAACAACAACAACAACAAAAAAGCCAGGCACTGTGGTGGGCACCTGTAGTCCCAGTTACTTAGGGGGCTGAGAGGCTGAGGCAAGAGAATCGCTTAAGCCCAAGAGTTTGAGGTTGCTATGAGATGTGACACCACGGCACTATACTGAGGGGGACCTAGTGAGACTGTTTCCAAAAAAAAAAAAAAAAAAGTTGTGTCTTCGTGAGGGTCTTTTTTTGAGACAGTCTCACTTTGTTGCCCTAGATAGAGTACCCTGGTATCACAGCTCACAGCAACCTCAAACTGCTGGGTTCAAGTGATCTTCCTGCCTCAGCATCCTGAGTAGCTGGGACTACAGGTGCCCACCACAATGCCCAGCTATTTTTTCTAATTTTTAGTAGAGACAAGGTCTTACTCTTGCTCAGGATGGTCTCAAGCTCCCAAGTTCAAGAGTCCTCCACCTTGGCCTCCCAGAGGGCTAGGATTACAGGCATGAGTCTGAGCCTGGTCTGTGAGGGTCTTTTATATATATATCTGGTGAGGATTTTTTTGTTTGATTGTTTGTTTGCACTTTTGGCCAGGACTGGGCTTGAACCCACCACCCCCAATATATGGGGCCTGCACCCTACTCCTGGAGCCACAGGTGCCGCCCTGTGAAGGTCTTTTTTAATGAACTATGCTGGCCACCTAGTGGACCCTTATCATCTGGAAAGTAATCATCTTCATTTAAGGAAGCAGAACATATTTTAAATTTCTAAGAACTCATTCTTATTCTCTGGATCTTCCCATAAAAACAAAAATCACTCATGACCACCAAATGGATTTTTAAAATACAGTATATCCACACAATGCACTAATATTCAGCCACAAAAAAATAATGAGGTAGGGACATATGCTACAACATGGATGAACCTTGAAAACATGCTAAGTGAAAGAAGCCAGACACAAAGGCCACATACAGTATGATTCCATTTATATGAAATGTACAGAATAAGCAAATCAATAGAGACAGAAAGTAGATTAGTGGTTGCCAGGGGCTGCTGGGGAGGGAAAAATGAGGAGTGACTATTTAGGGGTATGAGGGTTCTTTTTAGGGATAACGTGAAAGTTCTAGAATTAGTAATGATGGTTGTATAACCTTGTGAGTATACTAAAAAACGCCAGGTTATACATTTTAAAGGGGTGAATTTTACGGTATGCAAATTGTATCTAAATTTTTTAAAAAGGCGCCCTGTTCTTGTTTTGTGGGTATAATATCCTCTCTTATCTCTCAGAGGATATCAGTTGCAGTTGTGATGGTTTTTATGCTTTCTTTTGTGCCCTGCCTAGTATCTGCTTTCTTCAGGTTTTTGTTTATTTTGGCTTATGCATTTTTATATTACACATTTTCTCTAAAAATCTAGTCATCCTCAGCCAAGGGACTATGAAGGAGGCATTTAAAACCTGATTTGAAGTCGTTCGCATGGACAGAGGTTGTTAACTAGGGGTCTAGGGTGGGGCCTCCCAAATGTCACTATTTGTTTAGCTACCAGCATTCTTAGAGCCAAGTAGAGGAAATGAGCAAAGGGCTTCCCTAGTTGGCTTGGAAACTAGGGAAGCCTATTTTTTTCCAACATATACTATCTCATCTTCCTCCATATTTACTCCCCTGTCCTCAACTCAGCACTTTTGGGGGTTAGCCTCTCTGAAAAGTAAATTTCCTTCCAGGATGCAGGGGGTGAAGCGGAGATAGGCATGGGGTGAGGAGTGATTTGGGGTATATGCTCTTACTCCTTGGGTTCTACTAAATACCCTATCTTCAGATGCCACCAATTTCAGAGCTTTCTGTGGTTCTGTATAGCAGTAATCTGCTCGTTTTTCATTGGCTCCCCTCCTGCTCATTTCTCAATGGCTCACCCCATTGTTGGAGTGTCTCCAGGTTTTTCTTTATCAATCCAACTCCCAGTTTTTCTGTTTTTCTTTTTTTTTTTTTGCAGTTTTTGGCTGGGGTTGGGTTTGAACCCGCCACCTCTGGCATATGGGGCTGGTGCCCTACTCACTGAGCCACAGGCACCGCCCCCAACTCAGTTTTTCAACTTCTAAAATTGTACTGCCCATCACATTCATTACAGTCTGCACCGTTTACTTCTTTACAAAATTTTACAAAGAGGTGGCCAACCCGTAGAGAATATTTTGTAAATATTTATAAAGTTTTGTAATGAATATTTAGCAAATATTCATTTAGCTACAATTTCCCACTTTCCCTCTGTATGGAGACTTTGGGACACCCTGGGTTGTAGTGTGGCTTTGGGAGGGGGCACAAAGATGTGTCCAGTCAGCATTTTAACTGGTAGTTCCTCCTTGCTGTTGTCATTGGACAGTGGCAGACACTGGCATTCTCAGATTTATCATGTTTTCTGCTGTCACGACCCACCCCAACCTGACATGAACTCGTACATAACGCTGACTTCAAGTGCTGAGAGGCTGAGCAGGGAATCCTGCTGGCCCGCTGAGTGTTGGATTACTTTGCCTCACTAGCCATCCTCATTAACATTTCCCAGTCATACTTTACTGCGTTTTATGGAGGAAATTATGTGGTCGTCTCTAGTCCATGGATTCATGAAAGCTATGATGTATCCCTTGAGAATGTCAAGGGCCTACTGTACCTCTGTCACTATGGAAACTGGTTCTCGGGTGGCAGTCAGCTTAGCAGTATCCATTGTGGTACACTGCACATGGATTCTGCTCTGGTAATGGGCAGGGAGCGGTCCCTGAAGAGATGGCTACACCCACCCTAACAACAAGCCATATGCTTCAGGATGTCTCCAGGGTCTCCTCTCAGCTTGAGGCATCTTGCAGGAGCTTGGCCTGGAGTGCTTCAGCTCACAGGAGGAATGAGTGAGCCTGTTTGGTCCACTAAGATCTGGAATCATTTAAGTGCTCCTGGAACTGCTTCCAAACCTAGCCTCCTAGAAGTCTGCCTCATGGTCACCCCAGAGAATAGACTCAGAGCTCTTAAAGTGGTCGACCAGTTCATAATTAACTTTCAGAGGGTATGTGTGAGTGTGATGGATGGTTCAAAAGTCATTCGCGTTTGGCTTTGAAATAAATGCACTGTAGGATCTTTCCTCCAGCATATTTACTACGCAAATGAGTTAATATGTGTGAAGTGCTTAGAATAGCCTGGCTCAGGGTAAGTGCCTTATAAGTGTTTGCTATTGTTATTATTCTTGCTTTAGTGTAGGTCCATATGAAAACAAATTTGCATTCCCAGCCAGTTTGCAATTCACTTAATTCAACAAAGAAAACAGATGAGATAGAGACCCAGTGACTGAGAACTCCTGTATCTTTGACCCCTCTTTACACTACAGGGAGTAAGCTATCACCCACATATGCTGTTTCTTGGTTTACCCCATTCACTGGATTGGTGAACTTACTCACTGCTTACTTCTCTGATAGTTTAGCAGGAACCTATGAGCTGACGCCCATAAATGCATTTGTGAGCTCTCTTCCCAGAGACCCCTCAAGTCTACCCCTCCCTGGCCCAGGGGGTGACAGGCAGGCCACGCTCTTCCTTGTCTGCTCTGTACCTGCTGTTCTTGGCTTGTCCGCAGTGAGTATGCTGAGCTGCTGAGTGCCAGTTCTCCGGTCCACCCTCCCACCCTCGCTTCTTCTTTCAACTGTCCCTCCCCCCTTGCCTTCTCCACTGGGAGTCATCATTGTCTCACTTTCTTTTTTCTTTTTTTTTTTTTTGTAGAAACAGAGTCTCACTCTATTGCCCTCGGTAGAGTGCCATGGAGTCACAGCTCACAGCAACCTCCAGCTCTTGGGCTTAGGCCATTCTCTTGCCTCAGCCTCCCAAGTAGCTGGGATTACAGGCGCCCGCCACAACACCCGGCTATTTTTTGAAGCAGTTCTGCTGGGGCCAGGTTTGAACCTGCCACCCTCGGTATATGGGGCCGGTGCCCTACTCACTGAGCCACAGGCACCATCCCATCATCTCACTTTCTCTTTTCCTTCCTTAGGCTCAGAGTTCCTTAAGGACAGGTTTTATGGTCTGAATGCACAGCATGGTGCCTGTCATACAGTAGATGTTTAAAATACAGTAGAACCTCCCTAGTTGACCACTTCCCAACATTGACCACGTCCTTAAGCTGACCTAAGTTTTACAGACCAGACATGGAGGGCATGTGTGTATCAGTACCGTAGGCTTAGTAACTTATGTTGACCACCTCCGCGTGTGGACCAGTTTATTATGGTCCCTTGAGTGGTTAACTTACAGAGGTTCGACTGTATTTTTTTTTCCTCTTTAGAATGGCAGAATCCTCTTTCTATATTGCCTTGCTTCCTGGTACCAGCCTTGTGTCCTCTGCCTCCTCTGCTTCCTCCTTCCTCCCCCATCCCCTTCTCCTCACTTTTCTCTCTCTTCCTCTCAAAGCCTCTTAGGCTGCTCCTCTGCCTGGTTGTGCTGAAGGAGATGGTGTTTCCCATCACTGAGAAAGCCCTTCTGACCTCGGCTTCAAGGACAGGCCTAAATCAATTGCACAGCTCATCATGTCAGGACTGATACCTACTGATGAGAAGCAGGCTTGTTCTGTGCAATTTCCATCTCATTTGTCTTTTCATTTGTACCTTAAATTGGCCAATTTCATTTGGAATGTGCCTGGACTGGCAATCCATACAAAACAAACGAGTGTCCCCAGAAGCTGTCTGTGGCGGGATTGGCGGGGAGCAGGCCCAGCTCCTCCATGGCAGCAGCAGCATTAGTGATGGCTCCTGGGCCTCTGAAAGCACTAATGCTCGATTCCCACAGGTCTGAGGAAGACAGGACGGAGGAAACAGCAACGAGAAGGATTTAGGGGAGGCCCTGGGAAAATCTGATTTTTTTCTCTCTTGCTCTCTTTCTCTCCTATCAGGAGAAGGTAAAAAACATGGAACGGAAGAGGAGTTGTTGGCACTTTTAAGAGTTGGCAACATGGACATCGTGTGGAGGAAGAGCCCTATGATCCTTCCATGTGCGATTCAAAGCCAGGCAGAGGTAGTCTGTTGCTGGAAGTCTGAGCAGGAGGGAACTTTCTGGGGGGCTGGAAGTGTTCTGGATGTCCCACATCTTGATTTGGGAGGGTATTGTACCCCAGGTTGCACAAACTATTTGTTTGCCTCTCCGTATGAGTTTTGCCTCAACAAAAATGGAGGGGAAAAGTCATACCAATGGTTTTCAAACTTTACTGTACATAGGAATCTTCTGGGTGTGTTTTTGAAATGCAGATTTCCAGACACCCTGGAATCCATATAGTTGGTCTGGAGTGGTAACTGGGAATCTGTATCTTAATGTCCCACACCCCTCAAGGTAACTTTGAGGCAGGTGGTCCACAGACCAGATAAGACCACACAGGGTGTGACTATCTGCTCCGCTGACAGGCCTACCTGCTATCCTGCTGTGAGTCAGGAGGGGCAGCTGCTGGTGAAGGGCCCCCGGGTGTCACTGGCAGGGAGGGTTAGAGGTTGACCATGCTGCAGAAAACAGAAAGCACTGCCACAGAGCAGACAGGTCCTCTTTGGGCTATGCAGGATCAGGACAGGGAGTGGGTCCTCTCATCAGGGCAAGGACATTCTTTAGCCCCACTGTCCCGTGGGTGCCCTGCCACAGTGTGGCTGCTGAGTGACCTGCTGATGAGGAGGTATAGCAGCCAGGGAAAGTTGGTCCCTAGCAGAGGTGGAATTTCACAGAATGATCTAATGACCCTGCAGAGTCAGGACACTAGATTCGATCAGTTGTGGACTCTTCTGCAAGCATCTTCTGTTCTGGAAAAAAGGGACCCAAAACTAAAGACACATGATTAAAGACAGGACCTTGTAGAGGGTGAATGTGACATTTCCATAGATAAATGTCAGGACAGGATGAGCATCTGAAAATGTGGGCAAATTATGGCAGGAGCCATCCTTGACTTGAAGGTCTGGGAGGACTAAGATACAGGTAGGGGGAGCTGCATACAGGGCGTTGGGGAAGGGAGGGAGTGACATTTGGAGGGTATCTACCATATGCCAGACCTTTTCCAAAAATCACCCCTCTAATCTGCTGACAGTTCTCTGGCATGGTTTACTTATGTCCACTGTGCACATGGTGAAACCAAGGGGCTATTAACCTGCTGTTGCAGGATTGAGGAAGGGAAAAATATGAAAACAGTGCACAGCTTGTCCAAGGTCACAGACACATAACTGGAGTTGAAACTCAAGTCCAGGTGACTCCAGAGTATTGTGGCATCGTAGCTCACAGTAACCTCAAACTCTTGGGCTCAAGGGATCCTCTTGCCTCAGTTTCCCAAGTAGCTAAGACTATAGGCACCTGCCCCAATGCTCATCTATTTTTCTTTTTTTTTTTTTGAGACAGAGCCTCAAGCTGTCAAGGGTAGAGTGTCGTCACATCACAGCTCACAGTAACCTCTAACTCCTGGGCTTGAGTGAATCTCTTGTCTCAGCCTCCCAAGTTGCTGGGACTACAGGTGCCCACCACAACGCCCGGCTATTTTTTGGTTGTAGTTGTCATTGTTGTTTGGCAGGCCCGGGCTGGATTCGAACCCACCAGCTCAGGTGTATGTGGCTGGCGCTGTAGCTGCTTGAGCTACAGGCACCGAACCATGCTCAGCTATTTTTAGAGATGAGGTCTTGCTTTTGCTCAGGCTAGTCTTGAACCCCTAAGCTCAAGCAATCTCCCTGCTTCAGCTTCCTCCCCAAGATCTCTCCATGCTCCCTGCTGCCTCTCCCTCTCAGCCTCAGAGAAAGGACAGTTCAGAATTGGCAAAATCAGCTGGGCATGGTGGCTTATGCCTATAATCCTAGTACTCGAGGAGGGAAGGAGGAGGATTCCTTGAGCTTAGAAGTTTGAGATCAGCCGAAGCAAGAGCAAGATCCCATTTCAACTAAAAATAGCTGGGCATTCTGGTGAGTACCTGTAGTCCCAGATACTCAGGAGGCTGAGGCAGGAAGATTGCTTGAACCTAGGAGTTTGAGGTTGATGTGAGCTAGGCTGATGCCAAGGCACTCTAGCCTGGGCAGCAGAGTAAGACTCTGTCTTTATAAAAAAAAAAAAAAATTGCATAATGCTTTCTCATACATTATCATACTTAGTGTTCATAAACATGTTATATGAGGCAGGTATAAGTCCTATTCTATGGATAAAAAACCTGATCTTCAGATAAAGAATAACTTGCCCAAGGTTAAATAGCTGTTAAGCAGCAGGGAACTGGGACTTAAATAAATGTTAGATGACCCTAACTTTGCTACAGTCCTTTGTCTGGACACTGCAAAACAAACTTATTAAGTCCGAGAGAGTCTGGGGATGTCCTTCCCTGGAACACATCCTGGTTTCCTGAGTAGAAACTAAATTTTTTCCTGAGTAGAAACTGAATTTCTTTTTTTTTTTTTTTTTTTTGAGACAGAGACTCACTTTGTCACCCTTGGTAGAGTACTGTGACATCACATCTCACAGCAACCTCAAACTCTTGGGCTCAAGGGATCCTCTTGCCTCAAGTAGCTGGGACTACAGGTGCCCACCACAACGCCCAGCTATTTTTAGAGTCAGGATCTCACTCTTGCTCAGGCTGTGAGCTCCGGCAATCCACCTGTCTCGGCCTCCCCTACCCGGCCTGACTAGAAACTGGTTTAACTAAACCCTCTTCTGCTTTCAGAATGGTTCTGGTGACTGAGCTGGAAAAAATGTCCTCTGTGGGGAAATGCAGGCCCAGAAAGCTTTGGGGAGTAGCTCAAGGTTATACAGAACAGAGGCCAGAACTCACTGTTTCCTCAAACAGTCCATTTCTAGAGGCCTCTTAGGCTACTGCTTCAATCTGCTGTTCTCTGCCTCTGGAGCCCTCTCCTCCACCCTGCATTTGGACGTGAACAGATGCCAGGGGCAGAGGATGCAGCCACTGACACTGGGGGCCTGGGAGGGCAGAGCAATGGCCCTGGGAGCCTTCATCATTCCTCTGGCAAAGAGCATTGGTAGCATCAGTTCATGTGGACCCGGGTGTGTCAGCAAGGGCACAGGTAGGGACAGGACATGTCATAATGGATCATGGCCCTGACATTACCCATGAGGAACTTTCCTAGGAGTTCTGCCTGGTTAACCTGGCCATGAGGGAGTCAATGCATAACATGTGAGGAAAATAGGTGAGCAGGAAGCTATGTTCTGGGGTGACCTGGTGATATTTGTACCCACTTAATGTGCCAAGTCTTCAAACAGTGACATCCATCTGTGCCCTCCCATCTGCAGGTGCGTGCACATGGGATCAGTCAGTTGGTGGCTGCTCCCCAGTTAACATTTTGAGCCCATCTGGTTTCTCTTTACTGCCCACACTCTTCTGGGTAATGCAACCTGCATCCTCCAAGTCCGACCTAACTAGACCAGCAAATCGGTGGCCCTCAGCCATCACAGCACACTCCAAGCACAAGTGGAAATACCGTGTGGATTATCCTGTGAGCTGCTTGTTGTGTCTGTTTGTGCTCCCTTGTGTTATCCATTCTCTGCTCCCTGCCTTCCATCACCTCTCTAATGGAGAGAAGGGACACAGTTCCCACAGGCCGACATTCATTTTCCCCACCTAACCCTCTTGGAGGCTATTAAGCTGCTGTTTCAAGATTGAGGAGGGGAGAAAAATGAAAACAGTGCACAGGGAGCAATGGAGGGCAAATGGGACTCTTAGAACTGGATCCACTGATAAGTCAGGCCAAGGAGAAATGGCCTCAAGCTTGGAAAAGGGGAGGGTTCCCGTAGACAGCAAGGCCAGGGGAATGGGCAGCCATGCTAGGCTGTCCACAGAAAGAGGCGAGGCTTGGGGCAGGGGGGTGGAGGGGTGGTCTCTGCAGACAGCTGGGCAGCCTAAAGCACACGGGCCCCACAAATGATGCAAAGATTACTGAGGTCATTGGTGCCTTGTCTCAACTAAAAAGCTAGAAATCCTCCCCACTCAGCCCTCCTCTCCTCCTAGAGCACTGCAGAAGAAAACATGAAAGCCAACAGAGCTCTTCCACATTCATGAGTCCAGCTCCATTCCATCCTCCATGCTGCAATCCTTTCATTCCTCCTGTGCTGCCACCCAGCAGTCTGCACAGCCCTTGTCTGGACCTGCCCCTCACTGTGCTCCCTTCTGTACCCTGTGCTATGAGCGGACCTGAGGCCTATGGACATGGGCGGTGTGACCCCCTCTTTCCAACACGGTGCCTCCAAGCTCTGCCCAGCCTCTGCTCCTTCCCTCTTAAGGGAAGAGGTCTCTTCCTTTGAAAACCCAAACTCCTCCCTTCCACCTCCCCAGGAAGCACAGTCCTTTACTTATCCTCTCTCCATCTTGATTTTATTTATTTTTTTTTGAGACAGAGCCTCAAGCTGTCACCCTGGATAGAGTGCTGTGGCATCACAGCTCACAGCAACCTCCAATTCCTGGGCTCAACTGAGTCTCCTGCCTCCACCTCACAAATAGCTGGGACTACAGGCGCCTACCACAACGCCCTGCCATTTTTTGGTTGCAACTGTCATTGTTTGGCTAGCCAGGCTGGATTCGAACCTGCCAGCTCATGTACACATGGCTGGCACCTTAGCTGCTTGAGCCACAGGCACCAAGCCCTCTCTCCATCTTTAAAAACAACAAAAGTACCCCTTTGGTCTGTTACTCCTTCCAGACCAAAGACCCTTCTTGTTTCCCCTGTGTGTTAATTTTCAATCTCACAGCTTTTCTCCACCCAACAGCTTCTGGGAGCTTTTGATGGGCTCACCAGTCAGGGAGCTCTCTCCTGACTTCCCTGCCTGCCTAGAGCTCACCCTGCCTCCGGATCCGCCCTCTACCCCCATCCCCACAAGCCCACCCTCCACTGCCCTTTCTAGTCTCTTATTGTGCCCGGTGACCATCTCTCATCTCTCAATCTCCTCTGCTCATTCAGTTCCCTCAAGCACAAAGTTCCACTTGAGTCTTTAGAATACTGGTCTTTAGTTTCGTCATGCCCTCGGCCCCAACACTGGCCTCACTTCCTCACAGGGCCACTCTGCCTGGCAGTCCATCCTAGCCCCAAAACCAAGGTTCACTCTCTTCAGGAAGATGATTCTTCCACTCCTTTGAAGTGATCATTTAGGGGATGAGGGGGGAGTGGGGCTCAATCCCAAATCCCCTGCCTAAAGGCCAAAATTACTTTTTTTTTGACAGTCTCACTCTCTTGCCCAAGCACACTCACAATCACAGCTGACTTGTATCCTTGAATTCCTGAGAACAAACGATCCTCCTGCCCCATCCTCCCAAGTAGCCTGGACTCCAGGTGCCACCATACCAGTTTAGTGGTTTTGGTTTTTGTTGAGACAGGGTCTCACTATGTTGCTGAGGCTAGTCTTGAAATCATGAGCTCAAGTGCCTAGCGTACTGGGATTACATGAGCCACCACACCTGTTAAAGACTCTTTTTTTTTTTTTTTTTTTTCCCAGACAGAGTCTCACTATGTTGCCCTCTGTACAGTGCCGTGGCATCACAGCTCACAGCAACCTCCAACTCTTGGGCTTCAGTGATTCTCCTTGCCTCAGCTTCCCAAGTAGCTGGGACGACAGGCGCCCGCCACAACACCTGGCTGTTTTTTTGTTGCAGTTGTCATTTAGCTGGCCGAGGCCGGGTTTGAACCCACCAGCGCCAGTGTGGCCAGCACAGTAATCACTGTACTACAGGCACCGAGCCTAAAGACACTTTTCAAACTCATTTGCTACTAGATATGTCATATTAGATCCATATCTGCTTTCCCATGGCATTTCCTACGTGGTGCCACCAAGAAGTATCCAGCTTCCAATACCAGGTTCACCTCCTCCAGGGCACTTTCTTCAGTTATTCCAGTTAATATGGTCTCTCTCTCCCATAAACTACGATTGGCTTTAGGGTCCACGCAATTTAGTTTGGCAATAAATTAGTTTGTTTGTTTTTTTTTTTGAGACAGAGGCTCAAGCTGTCACCCTGGATAGAGTGCTATAGCATCACAGCTCACAGCAACTGCCAATTTCTGGGCTCAAGCGAGTCTCTTGCCTCCGCCTCCCAAGTAGCTGGGACTACAGGCGCCCGCCACGACGCCCAGCCATTTTTTGGTTGCAGCCATCATTGTTGTTTGGCGGGCCCAGGCTGGATTTGAACCCGCCAGCTCAGGTGTACGTGGCTAGTGCCTTAGCCTGTTGAGCCACAGGCACCGAGCCAATAAATTAATTGTTAATCGCTCAGAGGGCAAGTCATTGCCATCAGCAGTTTCTTGAGGGCCAGGGCCCACAGTTTTACCCTGTTTATCTGACCTTCCTACCTATAGCCCATGGTAGGGCCTTCATTGGTCAAAACCATGGGTTCCCTCAGGGGCCAAAAGACATGTTTCCAAACATCCCTGTGACAGTCCCACTCTCGAGACCCCATTCATCTCCTGGAGCTGGGATTGGCTCTCTTGACACCTCACCTCCCCAGAGAGGGACAGCAGGCGGCATTCAAGTAGCCCATCTCCTGGATGCCGCGCCCAAGGCCAAGACTAGTTCAGGATGCCGCACCCAAGGCCAAGACTAGTTCAACCTGCAGTTCCTTTCCAGTCACTTAATCGCATTTGGTTCTTCACACCTGAGGTTGAGGACTTCCAATTGCTCCACAAATCCTCCTTAATTAAACCTCTTAAGGCGCCCACTGCGTGGAAGGAAATAACTCGCATTTTCCATGAGCAAAAACACCTCAGCAGACTTTTTGGCTTAGAGTAGAAACTTTTAGGACCAAGCCCACAGTTTCTGCAGACCATGCAGGGTTGGCATGGCCTGACTTGGCACCAGCTAGGAAGGAGGTAGTGCCGGGGAGAAGCAGGAGCTGAAAGGTTGCTTTGCCTTTTGATAAAATAAGCACCTATGAATTAGATGCAAAATACCATGAAAAGATGGCATATATTAATTTAGAACCAAAAGCTCTGGGCATTTTAAGCAATAAAATGCCAGCCTGTATGTGATCATATTTACTGCCCTAATTTTCTTTTCCTGATATTCTAAGTAAAACAGAAAGTGTAAGCTATTGAGTGGGATATATTCCTCTCTTGTGAACATCTAGACACAGGAGTAAGTTGGTCATGACTGCAACATAGGTAGATATGAATGCCACAACCTTGCTGGCAGGCATTTATTGTGTACCTACTAGGTGTAAAACACCATGCTGGGTGCTAAGAGCATAAAATACCCTCATTTCAGTGGGTGTGATACAATAAACATCTATTGGGTGTGCATTACTGCGCATCACGTGACCCCAGGCAAGTTAGTTTCTCACTTATAAACTGAGGAATGCAAATGTCCTTCAGTAGGCAAATTGTTAAACAAACCGTGGCACATCCCTAATCACGGACTACTACACAGTGACAAAAAAGAACAAAGTGTTGATACACGCAACAACTTGGATGAACCTCAAGGAAATTATACGGAATGAAAAAAGCCAACAGCAAAAGATTACACTCTATGATCCCATTTATGTAACATTTGTGAAACAACATAATTATAGAGATGAAGAACAGATGAGTTGTTGCCAGGGGTTAGGGATGGGAGGGTAGCTGTAAAGGGGTAGTACAGGGAGTCCTGTGATGATGTAGGTTTCTCGGTTGTAGTGGGAGTTATACAAAACTATGCACGTGCACACAAATGAGTGCCTTTGTAAAATTTGGATAAACTCTATGGATTATGCCATTGTCAATTTCTTGGTTTTGACATTGTATTTTAGTTAAATAAGATGTTAGCTGTGGGGTAAACTGGATGGCAGGTACTCTAGACTTCCTGTGTATATTTCTTTGCATCTCCAATAAATACTTTTTCAAAACATACTTTAAAAAATATATTAAAAACAGCCTGGGTGCAGTGGCTCACGCCTGTAATCCTAGCACTTTGGGAGGCTGAGGTGGGTGAATTGCTTGAGCTCAGGAGTTTGAGACCAGACTGAGCAAGACCCCCATCTCTACATTAAAAATAGCCAGGTATGGTCGCAGGCACCTGTAGGCCCAGCTACTCAGGAGACTGAGGCAAGAGAATTGCTCAAGCTTAAGAATTTGAGGTTGCTGTGAGCTATGAGGACACCACAATAGTCTGCCCAGGGCAACACAGTGAAACTCTGTCTCAAAAAAAAAAATTAAAAACAACAATAACAAAAATAGGGTATAGTACTTACATCATATAGTTATTTTGAGGGTTCAGAGTTAATATAAAGCACTTAAATAGCATCTAGTGTATAGCAAGCCTACACTGAATGTTATTATTTTATTACCACTACTACTCCATGCCAGGTACTGGGAGTACTAATCCAAATAACTCACAGTTTCTGTTTTTGAAGAGCTTCCAATCCCACAGTAGAGGAAGACCCAGCAGAGAGAGAATTTGAATCGTATATGCTGAGTATGCTCAGTACACAGAGGAGTTCTCTAGGCTTTGGGGAAGGTTTCCTGGAAAAGATGCCTCTAGAGCTGAGTACTGAAGCATGGTTAAGAGTCAGCTGGGAGAGAAGGCACACATGTATAAAGGGCGCCAGGCAGAGGGAACAGTTTGAGCAAAGCTCAGAGGTGTGAAGCAGCAGGACGTGGCTGAGGAAACAGGGGCCGCTGGTTAAACTTGGGCATTTCGGGGACTGTGAGAGTTAGGGGAAGTGGCTGGGGGAGTAGGCAGAAGCCAAGCTAGGGAAGGTGTATCTGTCTCAAGAGCTCTGATGTTATCCTCCAAGAGGGCGGGGTGAGGGGGTCACTGTCTTCCATCAGCATCCATCAACCTCACTCCTGGCTCTGTGGATTCTCTGGGCACGCCTGCTTCTGGAATCCCAGAGCACTCTATTCCTGGCACTGAAAGATCCTTATAGTCCTGTGAGGACCCAAGAAGAGTGAGAGGACTGGTGCTGGCCCCACAAGGCTAACTTGGTTTGGCCTTAACATCACAGGAGGTAAGTCTACTCCAAACCAAACTGCACATTACATTCCAGACGCTGCTGTAGATAATCCTGAACTTGCAACATCCTCTTTTCTACATGTACAGCTATGCAGCAGTAGAGCAAGCATGGAAGGGGGCCTGAGCACCATGCTCAAGTCTAACTCCAATGGTAGCCATGTGAGCATGGGCAGGCCACCAAACCTCTCTGAGCCCCCTCTTGTGAAACTGGTGATCCTAACATACCCTCTGGCTTCCTCACAGGGGTAGCTCAAAGGACCAAAAAAAAAAAGTAAACACCATAATATATATGAAAGTTTTGAAGGTTGTACAGAGCTTTTTGAATGTGTAAGATCATTGCTGTTGCCCCTCAAAGAACCATTGGTGAGGAAGAGCCTATACTGGAAACTCGGAGTGACTCCCCTTTGAATATGAGCGAAGTCTTCAGGTCTTCAGTTGGGGAAGTGCAGGGAAGGGAAGAGGGGCAGGAGCCCTGCTTCCTTCCACAGCAGACCTCCCTCTGACCCTCGTCCCCCAGGCAAGGTAGGGTCATCTGGTCTACCAGTACCACATTCAAGGAACAGCTTTCCCTGCAGATTTCTCCGTGAGATCTTTTTGTGTGTAAAGACCTTTCAATGATGATGAATTCATCCTCCTGAGATTTTTCTGAATGCAGAATATATGCCAGGTACCCGTGGTTCAACAGTCAACTAAGCAGATAGGGTCTCTACTGTCTTGGAGTCCCAGCCTCGTGGGAGAGACAGACATTTATCTCATAAGCACCCAATTATATAATTAGATACAATGACGTGCTATAAAGGAAGCATGCAAGACATGAGTTAGAGTGTGTAACTGATAAAATTCTGGAGGTATGGGGAAGTTTTTCTAAGGAAAGGCTACTTAAGGTGAGATCTGAAGGATAACTAGAATTGAGGCAGGGAAGGTATGGGATAGGAAGAGCAATGAAAGGCCAGGGAGCAGCATGTGTGAGGCCAAAAGGAGTCCAGCAGTCAAGGACTGAGGCCCATGTGCTGAGCATAAGGACAGGGTGGTAGACGCTGCCAGGGCAGGCACCGGTCAGATGCTGCAGGGGGCTGCCCCCCTGGTCATCTGAGGAGTGGGACAGAACCTGACTATGTCAGATCTGTGTCCTTAAAAGGCCATTCCAGCACTGACTTAGAGATCCAAAAGAGGTACAGGAGTGGACAGAGTCATACCAATGAGAAGGCGATTCCAGGGGTCCAGGAGAGAGGTGAAGGCAGCCTGAGGCTGTGGAGATGGGGAGTGGAATGGATGGACCTAGGTGCTGTTGTGGAGGTAGACACAACCTGGTGGTGGGCTCCATATAAGGGGGTAAAGGGGAGAGTTGACAGTGACTCCCAGTTCATGGCAGGTGGGACCGGTCTGAGGTAGCGCCATTCACAAAACAGGCTACACCAGAGGACAGTCAGACGACGGGTGGGGACGTGGGAGTAGATTTAGGAGGAAAATCACGACTCTGGCTTTAGATATGCTGAGTCTGAGGCATCTTCAGACGTCAATTTAGTCAACTAGGCAGATGAGTACAATGATCTGGAGCTCAGATAAAAAGATGCAGAAGAGAGAATTGGGGCTACTGCTATGGACAGACGACAACAGAAGTTGTGCGTGTGGTTGAGATGGCTTAGGGACACAGTACCCAGGCAGAAGATCTCTACATGCCAACATTTAAAGATTGAGAAGGGAAGGAGGATGAGTCAGTGAAGAAGACTTAGGAGTAACCAGAGAAGCCAGGAATATGAGGTCGGAGAAGCCAAGGGAAAAGAAAGTGTCAAAAGGGGTGGAAAATGCTGTTGAGAACTAAAAAAATGTTCCCTGGCTTTAGAGATCTGGAGAGCTGTTTCAGGAGAGGGGTGGGGAGAAAACCAGACTGGAGAGGGGCTGAGGAAGGAGTGGGCGGTGCAGAAATGGAGAAAGCTGGTGCGGCCAACTCTTTAAAGACTTTCAGCTTCTAAAGACAAAAGAGACAGGGCAGTGGCCACAAGCAGGGATGGCCTTGAGGAAGGTTTCTGTTGTGCTCTTGTTTTGTTTATTGAAGATAAGAGAAACTTGAGCATGGTGGGGAGGGTGTTCCCGAGAAGGCTGAGGGTAAGATCTAGAGCACAGGTGGTGAAAGAACTGGCCTACAATGGCAGCGTCGCAGCGTCTGCCGAATCCAGAAACAAGGAAGAAAGGACTATGCAGAGGCAAGTAGTGGAGGTTTGGTGGGGACAAGCTGGGGAGTTCTGCCTGATGACTTCTATTTCTCTGTGAAGTAGGAGGTGAGGTCCTCAGCTGAGCGAGAGGATGGAGGCGGAGGTTTGGGGAGGAAGGTGTGAAATAGTCATTGTGGAGAGTCAGGAGAGACAGAACCAGAGGCATGTGGTAGGAGCACTAGACACTTTTGTGAAGAACAAGTTGGGTTGGTGATGGTGAGTTTGTCTAAGCACCAATCTGCTTCATTTTGTGTGGTTTTCCCCTAGCAGGTTCAGCTTCCTGAATGCAGATAGAAAGAAGTAAGTAGAAGAATTAACCCAGAACTGGGACTTTGCCAAACTGGGACAATAAAAAAACAGAGAGTCAAGAGAGTTTAAGATATTGGCAGGAGGAGTTTTTAAATGATGGAGCAGGGACCTATCTGGACCTAGAGGAGAGAAGGCAGAGGAGCGTAATGATGGCAAGAGAGTGGAGGTGCCCGTGGACGAAAGGTCCCAGTGGGGTTAAAGCATGGTGGGGCAAGCTGGGAGACCAGGAGATGGTGACCAGAAAGCAGAATGCTCTACGAGGTGACTTGCAGGTGACCGTAAGATTAGTCTAGAAGGTGGCCTTGGGGTGAATGGCTAAGGTAGAAGAGCCAGTGAAGGAGCTGGTGAGCCCGGGGATGAAACAAGTTGTCTGTGTAGTCACTAATGTCACCAAGCATGATGGGCAGATGTGAAATAGGAGGATGTCTATGGGCAGATGCTAAAAGCTTCTCTGAATGAAGAGGATGGTTGGCAATGATAAGGTGGGGGGCAGGGAGATGCAGCCTGATTTTATAAGATTTGAAGGATAACCTGAGGTGCAAGGGAATGATCAGGGAAGACAGTGGAGAGTCCTTTTGAAAAGAGATAATAGATATAGTAGATGATCAGAAGTTAGGAACTTTCTAACTTTCTAGTCCCAGTGGCATGGACACCTTGTGCCTGTATGTTCTGGCAAATCCTTTCACCCTCCCTGGAACTTAAGTTTTTTGCTGATAAAAATAGGTTGGAGGAATTGGCTGAAGGAGAGCTTCCCAGCCAATGTCAGAGAGCCACAAATGGGTTATGGGTGATCACTAAGCCCTTGGTCAGATTCCCTGAGTCATTATCATCATGTATGTGTACTATAATGTGAACGAGAAAGGTAGGAAAGCAGCAGGCCAGACACTCTCCAGGGCCCCAGCCATCACTGATGTTCTGTTTGCACATCTCTGGCGCGCCGTCTTGGAGGAGGCTGCAGGGAGGCTGATAGGAGAAGAGACAGACTCCTGCTGCAGGCAGAAGTCCATCTGCTGGCAGTTGGAAGCCAAATATCCTAGGCTCTCCCCACTCTCCTCCCCCCTCCACACCAGCTGAGGGAGCTCTGATCTGCTCTGATGCCCAGGTGAGAGCAGGTACACCTTGCCCCGCCTCCAGCTGGGTGAAGGCCCCCTCAAGCCTCAGCAAAAGCTTGGGAAAGTGGAGCGACCACCCACCGGCTCCTTCATCCACTTCATCCAGCTCTGAAAACACTCACCATTTCTGAGAAGTCGGGCCATGTATCTCTGCTCACCACCCAGACAGAGCTTTCACAATGCAGATCTTTCTCTCAGGGCCAGCCACTTCTCAAACATCCACCTAAGATCCACCACGGTTGGCTTAGGGCCACCCCCTTTCTGCTACTGGCCCTCTTGGGGGCGTCCCTCTCCCTCTGACAGATGCTGTGAGTTTAGGGAATGTACAGGCAACCTAATTTCATGAAACACCAGAAAAGACTGAAGGCCTAATCATGGAAAACCAGGAAAGACTGTGCACCTGGCCCAGCACTTTGCACTCAGTAGATGCTCAATAAACACCTACTGAATAAATGAAAACTATTCTCACAAAAAAGAAAATTTTCCCTAAAGGTATGGCACGTGGAAAAAAAAAGAAAACCTACTCAGTTCACTAGAATTCTTCAAATTATCAATCACATTGCTTCGGTTTATTTGCCTAGATAATGAAAAGTTTGGGGGGGGTTCTGAGACAGAATCCTTGGGCCAGAGTGCTGGGACATCATTATAGCTCACTACAATCTCCAACTCCCAGGCTCAAGTGATCTTCCTGCATTAGGCTCCCAAGTAGCTGGGACTAGAGGGGCCTACCCCCAAGCCCACTTAATTTTTCTAATTTTTTTTTTTTTTTTTGTAGTGACAATGTTTAATTCTTGCTCAGGTTGGTCTCAAACTTCTGGCCTCAAGCAGTCCTCTCACCTCAGCCTACCAGAATGCTATGATTATAGACATGAGCCACTACACCCAGCGGTTTAAAATTATTTAAGTTCTTTAATATTTGCCAGTACCTACTATATGCCAAACATTTTACAAGTGTGAGACAGCTATGTTAAACCCATTTTACAAACTAAGGCCCAAAGACAGATTAAGAAACACGCTTAAGGTCAGGGAGCCAGTAAGCAGTGGGCACAGGATTCTAACTCAGACGGATCGGATTTTAAAGAGGGTGCTCTTTTCAACACACCACATTGCCTCCCATAACTGCACAAACAGCAGGGCACTAAGAAGGAGCAAAGCAAAGACGGAGGCAGAGAATTGTGTACAGGAAGCCTGAAGCAACAGTCTGATGCATCCCACGACCCTGCCCTGGGGAAGTAGTTTTGAGGTTGGATAAGCCTTGCTGAAGAAAAAGGGGAGCAATCAGGCACCCCGCTTGTCTCTGCCCCTTTGACTGCTAGGCTGATTCTCCCCCCTCCTGACCCCCCACGTAATCTGGCATTTAATTCTGCTGCCCTGTTGATTCTGAGCGTGTGAAAAGCCTAGAAGCTGCAAGGGGTCCTGTCCCTGGAAAGGCTGTCCCTACCCCCTTTCCCCACAGGCCTAGCAACCCCTGTGCTGAGGAGGTACCTCTTGTTCTCAGTGCCCAGGGAGCAGGCAGGAGCGCGGTAGAAACCATGAGTGGTCTGACCTGCCAGGGATGAACGCGCTCAGCACCCCCATGCCTGCAGAGTCTGCCTGACAGGTGAGCAGCTGTGCACCACATCTGTCTGTCCATCTGTCTGCCTCTCAGGGGACCGGAGAGAGCCCATGCTCCTCAGAGAGGGGAGGCCTTAGACCTGAAGCAGCTCCCTTACTTTGGATATTACTCAGCAGGGACTAGGAAGGGTGGGACAGGAAAAGTGTGCCTGTGTCCCCCAAACCTGAGCCTCCTCCCCACTGCAAGTCCCCTCACTGCCTCCCTCCTCCTCCTCACTAGCTCTGACTGCCAAGCATGGCAAATTACTACACATGCCAATAAGTCATTAGAAACCGGAATGGCAAATGTAGGTTGCCATGGAGACCAGCACCAGGGGAGCTGGCAGCCCTGGGGGCCAGCCAGTGGCTCAGGTGTGCTGCGGGGAGAGCTGGGAAGGTCAAAATGCCTGGCAGAAAGGAGATAACACACTTCTGGGGTACAGATTTCAGGCAAGGCACCGAGCTCTTCCGCCTCCTTGTCTCACTCTCCTCCCCAAGGTCCAGCCCACCTGCAGCTGGTTAGGGGTGATAAATGCTACTCAGGCTGGGGGAGGGCAAGTGCAGCTGGGCGGTGTGCTGAGAGCAGTGTCTCCGCCCAGGGGAGGTGCCCTTGATAAAGCCCACCTGGGCTCAGCCCCAGGCCACCTGAGCTAGCTGCCCATATTGGAAGGAAACTGAGGCTGAGAGCATGACCAGAATTCAAGCAGAACTATCTTACCTTCCTGAGCTAGGGCTCACTTTGCCTCTGCTCAGGCCTTAGCACCGCGCTCGGGCCTCCAGCCACATACAGTTGTTGAAAATGCAACTGTAAGCAGCTGGGATTTCTGACAAGAGAGGAACGGCCCTGCATTGGAGTCCCAGCTCGTCCACTAACTCAGTGTGACCTCAGGCAAAGTCATTTGTCTGGGCCTGGATTTCACTGTCTGGAAAATAAGCACAGTGTATTTCCAACAGGTTCCTCAGAGCCCCTGAGTTATGAGGTGATTCCTTCAGGGTCACTAGAGGTCAGAAGGAAGCCAAGTGGGGTTCTGGTTCACCTGCTTGGCTTTTGCCTTGGGTTTAGTTTTCTGATGCTGCTGTAACAAATTCCCACAAACTTAGTGGCTTAAAACAATACAATTTTATTTATTTCTGAGATACAGTTCTACTTTGTTGCCTAAGCTAGAATGCTGTGGTATCAGCCTAGCTCACAGTAACTTCAGACTTCTGGGTTCAAGTGATCCTCCTGCTTCAGTCTCCTGAGTAGCTGGGACTATAGGTGCCTGCCACAACACCTGGCTAATTTTGCTATTTTTAGTAGAGATGGGGTCTTGAACTCCTGACCTCAAGTGTTCTTCTGCATCGGCCTTCCAGAGTGTTAGGATTATAGGAATGAGCCACCACAGCTGGGCCACAATTTTATTATCTTATGGTTCTGGAGGTCAGAAATCCAAAACAGGTCTCACTGGGTTAAAATCAGATGTTAGTAGGATTGTGTTCCTTTCTGGTGGCTGAAGGGAAGAATCTGTTTTCTTGCCTTTTCCAGCTTCTAGAGGTGGCCTGCATTCCTCGGCTCATAGCCCCTTCCATTTGTAACACCAGCAATGGCAGGTTCAGTCTTTCTCACATGGCATTACTCACAGGACTTCCACTTCTGCCTCCCTCTCCCACATTTAAAAGACACTTGTGATTACACTAGGCCCACCCACACAATCCAGCATAATCTCTTTAAGGTCAGATGATTAGCAATCTTAATTCCCCCTTGCCATGTGACATAGCCACAGGTTCTAGGAATTAGTATGTGGACATCTGCGGGGGCATTATTCTGCCTACCATCCATATATAGTTTTGTTTTTAAAAATGGATTAATTTCTATAAATGTTAATCCACATGACCTGAGGGCTTCCATTAGTTCTGAAGTACTATGACCTAGGTGCCTCTTTTCCTTTTCTCTCTGGGGTGGATCCTTACAAGGAAACAGAGGAACCTGGGGTCTGCTCGACAAAGGGGCTTATACCCATAATCCTAGCACTCTGGGAGGCCAAGGCAGGTGGGCTGCCTGAGCTCAGGAGTTTGAGACCAGCCTGAGCAAGAGCAAGACCCTGTCTCTAAAAATAGCTGGGCGTTGTGGTGGGGGCCTGCAGTCCCAGCTACTTGGGAGGCTAAGGCAAGAGAGTCACTTAAGCCCAAGAGTTTGAGGTTGCTATGAGCTGCGACACCACAGCTCTCTACCAAGGGTGACAGAGTAAGACTTCGTCTAAAAAAAAAAAAAAAAGAATGAATGTTGCAGGTTTAGGTCACTGTGGTGGACCATGCAGAGATGGGTCTCTACGTCCACCAGGAAAGAGGTCTCCATGGAGGAAAGAATGAGGACTGTTTGGGGGAGAACTGCCCTGCCTCACCTCCTTCTCCATTTCCTATAGACATACACATTCAGATTACCCTGCAGTCATCTGTTCTTGTTTTTTTTTCCAGGTAAGGTCAAATGAAGCTCTGTGTGTGTGCGTTCACACGTGCACATTTTACCTGTCACAAAAGCAAACTAATAGGCATAAGGCTGAGATACCATCCTTTCTTACCATACCTTGACCTGTAACACTATCCTCTTCCTAGATCCATCCAGAGGCATCCCAGATTGTTTATTACAAATGCTAGAAACAGTACCTGAGTTCAGAGAGTATAGATCATAGAACTTTCTGCTAGCACCTTCCCAGGCCCAAAGAGATCAACTCAGGCACTTGCAGGTAAAACAGGCTCTCCCTTGCCCCTGGGGATGATAGTTCTCCTTTCAGACAGCATTTTCGCATCTCTGAAAGGCACCATCTGCCAACTGCCTGGGACCCAGTGGGGCCGAATAACAAAACTCTTATGAGAAAGGTGCCCTGGGTATTAATCACAGCCTCCTACCTTGTTAAGGGTGATAAATGCTGCACAGCTTGGGGAGAGGGCAGGTTTGATTTTATGCAAATTACTCACCTCTCTTAGCCTTATTCCCCCACCTCACCTTTAGGTATAAAATGGCAGATCACTCCCATTCCTGCTTCTATCGTGTGTCCCAGGGGATCATGGAAAAGAAATGTGATGCAGAAGGGGAAAGATATTCTCTAGAGGAGTGGCCCTGGGGAAACTGGAGAAAAGGCAGGAACATTTATTGAGCTTCTACTTCCTAGCAGGCACTTTACACAGATTAGCTCGTTTAATGTGGTGGTTGAGAGAAGCAGGGCTCTGGAGTCAGAAAGATTTGGGGCTGAACTCCAGCTCTGCCGATTGTTGGCTGCCTATGGCGTCGGGCAAGTTACTTAATGTTTTGGGGCTTCAGTTTCCTCGACTGCAAAATAGAAGAAAATAATATCTACTTCACAGCAACTTGTGGATTAAATGAGATAAATGCACTTTTAGCACCTCATAAGTACTCAGTAATGTTACCTCTTATTATTAGCAATCCTACAAAGTGGCTTTTATTAACTCAGATTTATACATGAGGAAACTGAGGCTCAGAGAGTTTAGGTAAAACACCCAAAGGCAGACGGTAGGGAACATAGACTTTAACCCAGCTCCAACTGGTTCCATTTCATCTGGATTCCAAACCAGGTGGATAAAAACCTCAGGCTCAGCCTCCGCATCTTGGAGGTGGCTGTGCAGAGGACCAAGGTGGAGCCATTGTGTCCTCCCTTCTCAGGCTCCCAAGGGCCCAGAGGAGGGGAAGTAGGCGGCCCTTGGGCCTCCTGGCTGCTGCTCTTTGCCTAGGGCTGGAAGCAGGGAGGACAGCAACTCTACCTAGGTGAGAGCACCACCCGGGTACCCCAGTCCACTCTACTCTAGCAATCTCCTACACACCACAGGTTGCTCGCGGCCCTGAAATCCAAGGAGGGGATATGTGCCTCATGGAGCGGAATGTGCTCATTTGGTTGCGATTTTATTTTCGGTTCACAATATATGAAATTAATAGGAATGGCACTGGAGTAACCAACCAAAAAGGAGCCCAGCAGTGAGAGGAGGGAGAAGAGGCCCTGGCTGCAACCTGGGCCAGCAAATGGAGCCCAAGGGAATTCCAGAGACTAGGTCCACGTAGGAGAATGCAGATCTACGACAATGATTAGAGAGCTGGAAACAGGACCCTCTCACAGCAGATGGGAGAACAGCTGGCCCTGGGAAGGAGAGTTCAAGAACAATGGGCAGGCGGCGCCTGTGGCTCAAAGGAGTAGGGCGCCAGCCCCATATGCCAGAGATGGCAGGTTCAAAGCCAACCACGGCCAAAAACCACCAAAAAAAAAAAAAAAAGAACAATGGGTAATGGACTTCCCTCTGTAAAGGGCTGTTCTCATTGTCCCCTGAGAGAACAAAGAAAACATCAGAAACCCAGATGGGGGGTGGGAGGGACAGGGACTCTCCCTAGACAGAAGTCTCTGCACTTGGGAGCTGCCAGGCTGGCACCCTTGCTCCCACCTGGTGTGCTCCCCTTCAGTCTGGCCACGCTTCTCCCCCTCTCCAGCACAAGCCCCAAGTTCTCCTTGCAAGAACCCTCCCCTATGCAAAGCTGAGCCCATTCTGTTTTCCAGGCCCAAATCAGCTTCCCCCCCCTGAGGAAGCGTTCCCTATATACTCCCACCCACAGCTCACAGTTCTGATAACATTTATAGTCTAAATCACACAGTTTAGCACTCGTTTTAAATACTGTCTGGTATTATTCCCTCATTATTTTTTGTGAGTATAAGTTCTGCCTCCCCAACAACTGATCTGTAGGTTTCCTTCCCAGTAAAGACTGTGTTTTATGCCTTTTGCTATTCTTTCCCACCTCACACCACCTAGGACAATGCTTAAAAAATATGGTGGGTACACATCGATTGACTGGAATGGCTTCAAAGGGCCAGAGAGTCCAATCATTCAGAACTAGCCACTGAGCCAGACACTGGAATGGATGGCCGACATTCTGGGGTTTTTACACCACGCTTCAACTGTGCAAGGGGCCATCTGACATCTCAGGGAAAATATCCAGCTCCTCACCCAGATCCAGGGTTCCCTCAGATGTAGCCACCTCCTTATTCCCCAGCCTCATCTCCTGCTGCCCTCCAGCCAGAACAGCCTCGTGGGTGCCTCAGACCCACCAGGCATGCTGTTCCCTCTGCCCACATTCCCTGACCCCTGTGCTGCCCCCTTGTCTTTACTCAGATGCCACCCTGCCCATAATTACAAACTCCCCTCTTCTCCACATGACTCTTCTATCTCCCTTCCATGCTTTTTGTCTCTTAAGCACTTACCATTCTCTAATAATGCCATTCACTTTATAAGTTTATTTTACTATACCCTCAGACAGATAGTAAACTAAAAGCTCCTGCAGGGGAGAGGTCTATCTGCTTGACACCCCCAGTGGCTGGCAATGTGCTTCAGAAATACTTGCTGAATCTTGGCACCTGTAGCTCAGCGGTTACAGCACCAGCCACATACACGGAGGCTGGTGGGTTCAAACCTGGCCCATGCCTGCCAAACAACGACAACTGCAACAACGACAAAAAATAGCCAGGCATTGTGGCAGGTGCCTGTACAGCTACTAGTCTGAGCTACTCGGGAGGCTAAGGCAAGAAAATCACTTAAGTCCAAGAGTTTGAGGTTGCTGTGAGCTGTGACGTCACAGTACTCTACAGAGGGCATGACATAACGAGACTCTTATCTCAAAAAAAAAGAAAGAAAGAAATACTTGCTGAATAAAGAGATTCCAGCTCCACCCTGTGTCTGAGATGGCTGAGGCGTGCTTGTGCTCAGAGTCAGGCAGTGGACAGGACAATTCTGCAGGTCCCCCTGAGATGTGAGATTCTACCATTCAACCTCCAGGCCCAGGTCTGGGGAGACACCTTCTGAAGCTCAGAGGACTGGAGCTGTCTGAGCTAACTTCCTTCCACTGGGAGCTGTTTGGAAGGAGAAGATAGGGAAAAGTGTTAAATTCTTCCTTTTCCCCTTCCCCCACAATTTTTAACTGTCTAGCTGGCACAGCAGTTACCCTCTGTGGTCATTCTACCTCTGGGCATCACCACCTCTGCCCTCCTAGGCCAAAGACAGACACTTTCATCAGCCACTTCTGAATGCTCAATGAACATAAACTTTTCTGCCTTTCTTCCCCTCTTTTTTCTTTCTCCCTGAAAGATAAGACAGACCCACTTTTCCTGGGGGACCCAACTGGCTGCCTAATAATCACTGCCCCTTTAATCCATGTTTTCTTTTTTCCCCTGAAGGATCTGCCTTGTGAGATACTTGTAAATAGGATCAATTGTACTTGTTCTTCCCAAGATGTATGAGTGAGCCTGCCTTGCTAGAAACATCTCACAGACAGCACCAATTTTAAGCCTTCCACTGAATTCCAAATCAGACCTGATTGAGCTCACCTCCTAAAAGGCATCTCCCACATTCCCAGTAAGTGCCAGAAGCTGGAGAGCAAGACCATGGCAGCTCTGGGTTTGGAGCAGAGTCTGCTTGATGATGGCTTAGAACTATAGGAGCCCAAGGTCATGAGATCAAATCCAGCAGGGATGCACCAGTCCCCTGCCCAGAGGCTGACTGTTTTAGACCAAAAGGCCTTACCTGGGGTCTATATGCCATTCTCATGTCTCCGGCGAGTTGCCCTTGCGTTCTTCCCACCATATGTCCATGAGCCCTGACTCCTAAGTTTCGTGCAGCCCTGAAGCATTTAGCTGAGATAGAAGGAAACAATGTTGGATCTCAAATAGCACATCCTGCAGGAGCAGGAGGAAAAGGGAGTTCAGGGAGACCCTCTCTGCAGATCCCGAGAAGGGAAAAGGCAGTCACTGTTTTTAACAGGGCTGGCTTGGGAGAACTTCTTACTGTAAGGAGAGAAGAGAATGGGCTAAGGACCCCAGAGTACCTCCAAGGCCCCAGGGACAAGATATTCTAAGGCCTGGTGAAGCAGAAGTCCTAAGGCAGAGAGAAAGGTTAAGTCTCTCCTTTAGTACATGGATAGAACTGGAACATATTCTTCATAGGAAAGTATCTCAAGAATGGAAGAAAAACTATCCAATGTACTCAGCCCTACTATGAAACTAATTTATAGCTTTCATATGAAAGCTATATGAAGCTATAACCCAATTATAGCACAAGAATATGGGTAAAGGGGCAAGGGAGGGGAAAGGAGGGAGAGGAAGGGTGGAGGGAGGGTAATTGGTGGGACCACATCTTAGAAGGGTACAGGTGAAATTTACTAAATGTAGAATATAAATGTCTTAACACAATAACTAAGAAAATGCTACGAAGGCTATGTTAACCAGTTTGATGAAACTATTTCAGATTGTATATGAAACCAGCACATTGTACCCCATGATTGCATTCATGTACATAGCTATGTTTTAATTAAAAAAAAAAAAAAAAAGACGTATGATGTATGGCTAACTAACTGCAAAATTCTGCTTCTGTACAATGCTTGCTTGCTACCCTACCTGGATGCACCTGGACGGCCTGTGTGCCAACCAGGATGCAGACCAAGCCTTAAAAACCTGACCCCTTAAGTACTTGGGGTTGCCCTCAGAAACCCCATGACATTGAGGCAGTTGCCAGCTGGCTTCCATAAAGGGACTCTGCTTTAAAAAAAAAAATCTTGCTCGGCGCCTGTGGCTCAATGGGCTAGGGTGCCAGCCACGTATACATGAGCTGGTGGGTTCAAATCCAGCCTGGGCCTGCCAAACAACAATAATGGCTGCAACCAAAAAATGGCCAGGCATTGTGGTGGGCTCCTGTAGTCCCAGCTACTTGGAAGGCGGAGGCAGGAGACTCGCTTGAGCCCAGGAATTGGAGGTTGCTGTGAGCTGTGATGCCACAGCACTCTATCCAGGGTGACAGCTTGAGGCTCTGTCTCAAAAAAAAAAATCTCTCTTTTAGTTTTTGTTT